>APFE030245168.1:0-14852 GCA_000404065.3 Pinus taeda
CCCAAAACCATCACTATTTAACCTCGTCAAATTTGACTCTATCCTGAGTCAAGTTTACCTAACAATGTGTTGATTTCCATAATCTTAACAATGCTCCGTTAAAGATAATTAGCCCCTCCCAAATATCGGAAGGCTATTATAGCAAGTAATTGGAGTAGTAATAATGTCAATGATAGATGGATTTTCTAGATATGGTGGAAGAAGATGATAGACATAAGACTACAGTTAATACACGATTAGGAACATATGTTATTCTCAAATTCCATTTGGACTGAAAAATGATGGAGCAACATTTAATAGTGCCATGGATTACACATTCAAAGAGAGGAAAGCTGAAATCATGGTTGATTATCAATATAACCTGAATGTATATTCCAGGATCAAAGCATCTCATTTCACTAACTTACAATACACTTTTTGAAAGATTCATAAAATATGGAGTGTCCTTTAATCCTAACAGATAACTTTTTGAAATATTATAGGGAAGGTTACTTGGCCATATAGTGAGCCAAAAGGGAATATGTATAGACCCAGAGAGAGGCAAGCAACATGTGAAATAAATCCTCCTACTATAAGAAAATAAGTCCAAATTTTTTGGAAAAATCAATTGTAGCATTCCCTCCCATCCCCCTTTGGAATCCCAAAGGCCAATGAGAGGTATTACTTATATTTAACCCAACCTACATAGTATTTTCATGGAAATGGGGTGACAAAGTTCCTCCTTTTCCAACTACTTTAAAAATAAACAGCAACACCACCATCATGTTGGGCTAGTCAAGACCTTTCCAACAATATAAAATTTACCCCAATCCAACTTATGGATCAAAAGTTATCTCCATTTTAATTTTAGCCCATTAAACCCTACCACCTCATCAGAGTCTGCAACATGGAATCCACGTGGTACCTCATGTGGTCCCCACATGATCAATCCACCACTCCTAGATGGTTCCAAATGGATTAGAAGAATCACATGTAAGTTTTAGTGTAGTTGGGGTCGGTCCCCATCTCCACAACCAATGAATAGCCTTACCGAGTCTTGACTACCAACCCCCTATCTAGTAAACTCGTGGCCTAACCTGGGCCCTAATCATCTTTCACCCAAACTTCTCTTGAACACTACCTCTAGGATGACTCACCTAATCATCAAACTAGCTGACTTGGTGAAGTTCTCACACTGAGGATATTTTTCTAAATATTACAGTTTATACTGAGATTTGCAAATTTTTACTTGAATGCACATACAAGCATTCTTTCCTTGGTTTTATGAAATCAATGGCATAATTAAGCCCGTTTAGGCTATTTCCAATCTACCATAGCAGCAAAGGATTCAAATAATGTGCCTTCTATATCAACTTTACTTGCTAAAGTGCACGACAAATACTCATTCCCCAAACTTCACATAACTATCAAGAAAGCCTTGGGCCATTGCATTTAACCATTAAAATGCATGGTTTTCTTACATATGAATGTAAAATTTGAAGTGTAAACTACAAGGTTACAAGGATGCTTCGCCAAATCCTAGTTTACTTATACACATTTAAAAAACTAAGCTCATTTCTTATAGCTCAACACGTACATAGCATAGGAATATAAACAACAACATTACATGCCCAAAATCCATGTTTATCCATTGCAACTCAACATAGAGTATGGAATATAAATAGAAATAATACTTTCCACAAGACCATATACATTGATCTGTTGAAGTAACATATATGATCAGAAAACATAAGAAAACACTGATCTTGTAAGGATGCCTGGAGACCTAGATTAGGACTTCAACTGTCCACCCAACCTTAGGCATTCTATATCCAATTTTTCTTGCAATTGTCACCCCCAAGCGAGATCCACAGTCAAAGGGAATTTTCAATGAGATTAAGTTGGAATTCATAATAATCTCTAAGAGAATGGGAATCATTTATCAGGTGGCTTATCGGTTGTCATACTTCAAGGCAAGCACCACAGGTCTTCTGTAGCTAATTATTTTTGGATGGTTTATCAACCTACTTAATAAGCTATGAGTGATTTATTATTCTTTCACCAAGCACCCTTTGAATGCTACTCTTCCTAGTGGTTTCTAAACCCTGGTGAAAAGCATTAAGGGGTTGATCAAATCTCCCAACAAGCCCTTACTGGTTTATTATCCACATAGAAAGAACCTTCACCCATGGTTCTCCTTTGAGACTTTAAATTACTTCTCCAATTTCGGACACTTCATAGTTCATTGTTTCACAGTTTCATACAAGGAAATTCCATTCCCTCAACCTTAACAAACTTTGTTCCAGCACTCATCATGCACTACTCTTGCACTTAGCATGTGCTTAAACATTTTATTCCTCCATTTTTCTCTTCACATTATGTTCTCTCCATTTGATCACGCAACCCATTCCCATTCGCTTCCTGCTCTTTTTTTCTTATGTCTCCTTTCATCATGGGGCCGTTTTCTTTCCCAAATGCTCTCTTTTAAGTAGGAATGGGAAACATGGGGTACATGGGAGCTTCTCTTGGAATATTATTACCAACTATTGGGTGAGGTGTGTGGATAGTTATGCCATCCCCTCACCACTCATCCGCCCCTTCAGATTGTGGATATGTGTCCCCTTTTCTCAATTTCCAGCCAAATAAACTTTTTTTATATTTTTAATATAACATTACAAAAATTGAGGAGTATTCCAAGGGTGTTACAAACCCCACCTGCTCAAAAGGGGAACACTCTCCCTGGTGTTCTATATAACAAAATATAAAACAAAAAAAACTAAGCTTTAGATATACAACTATGACATATAGTTATTAAACAAACAAAAGATGGATACAACACCTTTATTTTCTTAGCCATCTCCCATGTGGCTTCATTAGGTGCAAATTGCTTCTATAACACCCCGACTTTCTCTATTACCTAATTCAGGAGCATGATTTTCCTTTAATATGGGATGTACAATGGTTCTAGTTGAAAATCTCCCTCAGGCTCCACCTATATTGTAGACCAATTGACAACATGATTAACATCACGAACATACTCCTTAAGCAAGGAAACATGAAAAACATTGTGTGATTTCATTGTAGACGGTAGAGCTAATTTGTATGCCACTGGTCCCACTCTTTAAAAAATTGGAAGAGGTTCCCAATATATCGGTGTTATCTTGTCATGGCAGCCTACTTTCAATGAACTCTTCTTTGGTCTTGCGCAAAGATACACATTCTCTCCCACTTGGAATTATTTATGCATTCTTTGTTGGTTTGCATAACTCTTATGTCTATCATGGGCTATCTTTAGCCTTTTCTTTATCATGACCATCTCTTGTTCCATTTATTTTAACATGTCTGGTCCAAGGAGTATTTTTTTCACTATATCATCCCAACTGATAGAATTATTACATTTTTTTCCATATAGTGTTTTAAATGGATTCATTCCTAATGAGTCTTGGCAGTCATTTTTATGTGAAAACACTACAGATGGAAGGTAATGTTTCCACTTCCTTATCTCTTACATGACATGCAATCCCATCATGTCTTCCAAGATTATGTTCACTCTTTTTTGTTTGAATATATGTATGAGGATGGTAAGTAGTGCTAAAATCTAGCAGGGTTCCAAAACTAACAAAAACCAATTTCCAAAAGTTTGAAGTGAACTTGGCATCTCTATCTGATATTATCTTTTTAGGTACTCCATGCAACCTAAATATTTCCTTCATAAATATTTAAGCTATAACAATTTCTTTATGGGTATATTTAATAGCTATAAAGTGAGTTTTCTTGCTTAACTTATCGACTACCACCATCATAGCATCATGTTTCTTAGTTGTCCTAGGAAATCCGATGATAAAGTCCATATATATGAATTTCCATTTCCACTCCAAAATTGGAATTGCTTGCAACAAGCCCATTGGATGCTTGCATTTTACCTTTACTTGCGGGAATTCCAAACCCATAACGAGATATTCTACAATATCATTTTTCATTCCAAGCCAATAATATGTTTTCTTCATGGATGTCATCATCTTTTGGTAACTAGGATGACTTGAATAATGTCTCTTATGAACCTCATCCATAACAATATTTCTTATCTCGGTAGTATTAGTTACATATTTTTTATTTCTGAACAATAACATTCCATCATTGTTGAGCTGGTAACTTCTACTGACATATCTATCTAGTTTCTTTTTACAGCATTTTTTCACATAATAATAATGTTAATCATTAATCATCCTCTCTTTAATTATTTCCTTGATGTGAAATGAGCATGTACTTGTTGGAAACTATCTCACTACTGAGAGGGGGTTGAATCAGTGGTGATGGCCTTTATGTCAATTTAAATCTTTTTACTGCAATATCAAATAACCAAACAAATTCACAACATTAGCTTAATTGAATATGTAATAAGAAATAAAATCAAAGCATAATAACTATGGAAACAATCAACACAAATAAGCACACATGAATACACAAGTATTTCTGGGGGAAACCCTTTCAGGAGAAAACCACCCTACTACTGTTGCGCTGCTTAATTCTTCTATTAATTTGCTGAGAAAGATTTTACATGGATCTACGGACTACCATCCACTGAAGGCCACCACGATTGACGATCCTCACCCAAATCCCATTGGACTATCCAACTCCTATTGAATGGATAAATCTATTCCTTCTATTGAATCCACCAAATCACTATCTACTTTGAAGCCTCCATGCATTCACTTCCTCCATGCGAACCACATTTCATATATGTTCACATTGGGTTCTTAATATGCTCAACATGAGAAACCCAATAACACCATCATTTTGCACATAAAATTTGAATCAAAATCTAACCTAGAGGAGGGAAATTATTCTCTTCTACTCACACCAATTTCTACTCTCTAACACACCACAAATTGCCAATTCTCTACCACATGCAACATACAAAATCTAAATTCACTTCTAAATTCCATCTCTAAATTCTACATACATAACTCTGATATATCTCTGCAATACTGTGTGAGTAGCTATTGCAACCTCTACTCACTCACAATTCCCTCACAATGGCATGTTCACACACTGTCAAGACAACCAACAAAATAGACTCACCACCTTCTCCTATTTATCATTTTCTAAGATGATTAAAATGGTAAATGCTACAGGTGATGGAGCACTATACAACTCTATTCATGTGCTTGATTTGATCTAGATTTAGATCCTTAACTTGATCAATCCACCAACTTCATTTAATGAGAGATATTGTTCACTTTAACCATCTTCTAAAAATTAGTTAAAATTTTCTGACCTTTACATGCAAAAGCTCGAACAAAACCATCGGAAAAATAACTAAAACACTTGAGATGTGTGTGTAATCCAAAGAAAAACACTTCTAGGATGTATACACAAGTTTCCTTCACAGGACCTATGTATGTACTCAAGTTTCCTTCATGAAAGTAGCGTAAACCCTCTAAAATCTAAGTTTCCAACTTGTTTTGGCCACCATTTAGAACACATTTTCAAGAGGGTGTAAGGGACACCATGGAAAACCTCCAACACCTATACAACCTACTCAATCATCCTCCAATACTTGTATATCCTCTCTAAAGCATATGTATCATATCATCAACATGAAGACCTAATCTGGGACATGGATATATAATTAGCAAAGCTCCTAAACTCTAATTCTTGTAGCAATGACCAACCATAGGGGCTTCGTTGGGGAAGAAATACCATACCACATGGCTTCATATTGGGGGATATATATTGAGGAAAAATTGACATAATATATTGAGCATATAATAGGGGGTAAATGGCTTCTACATTGGCAGGTATAAAAAATGGAGCTCAAATTTAATGAAAAAATATAAAGGGGTATAAAAAGTGTTAATCAAAAAAGGATACCTACAATATCTAGTGAAAATAGTGGTTTTTTAAACTAGGAAGGTGTATTGGGTTCATATTGGTAGGGGGTTGATAATGTGATTTTTAGAGTTTTTTTCCAATATGTAATCAAATAAAGGGTATTATTTATTATGCTGCGAACGCATGAGATATGTCAAAGGTTGATTGAGTGAAGCCCCCATGCAACCAAAACCTTCTTGATTAGTCAACTCGATCAAGAAGATAATCACCTCCCTAATACAAATCCTCCTCTACACAACTGATCATCATGGAAAGTACTCCAAACTAGTGTAACACAACACCATTCAATGCCATGCAACAATCGTGATCATAACAACATGATCATGAGGAACATGACATCCTCTACTCACACTCTATATGCAACATCTACCAATCACATCTACATGTCCATGCTAGTAGACATTCCAAAATCAATGCAACACATCAACCATGTACAAGCCACCTGTAACCAAACACATAATTGCTAACCAACACTCCTACAACCCATGCTACTAGGTTGACATCAATGCCAACCAGAAACACATCTACAAAACCACAAAAATCATCATTCCCAAGAATATCCCCCTTTGGCATTGATGGAAATCCCAACTGAAACAACCATCTGAAACTATCCTCTGAAAACTTATCTCCATCTTCACATTCTACCCTTTAACATCAATGGAAAAGGGATAAACATGTCAAGGACAAATATTATATGCTCCTCTACATGCAATGGAATCCATCAAAAGAACAAATCCACTCACAAACCATATAAAAGTGATGAACAATAGAATCCAGGATTGAAAGATGAGAATAATAACAACACTCAAACTCCCCATGGACACAAGATATGCTTGATCCACAACCCACTATAGAAAAAATATACATCTCCTATCATCGACAACAATAAACTCCCTCTCCCAAAGAAACATGACAATAAGAAGCAACAACAATAACTGAAACACATGCTCTCTCTCTTAAAGAAGCAACAACATAATCCATGTCATAATAGTAGCAACAGATCAAATCAACAACACATTAGTAGTAACAACATAATGTGACCAACTAGTAGCAACAAATTTGATCAACTTTATAGCAACAACATATATCCAACCAACTCTTAAGAAACAATAACAAATAAATTCTCTTCGCAATGTACTATCCAGCAATAGAAAACTCATACATCAACAACAATGACTATCTGGAAGTAGCATACCTCGCTCTTATCTCAAGAAGAAACTATAATATCATTTGAGAAAAACATGGTGGCAACAAATACATGATGAAGAGGTCACAATAGCATGACCAACCATACTCCACTAAATGCAAACAACTCCATGGTTGAATGTAAACTAGTATATATATTGATGCCAATGCCTCCTTTCCATATTCAAGGGGCTACTCCACATGGACCAATAACTCTGACCAAATGATATGAAATTGAGTGCAGGGCTTCAAAGGCATATTACACGGCTACCAAAATGATAATACATGATTGTAAAATTTCATCAATAAGTCTATATATATGGTTGAAAAATGACTCACATGACTCTCTCTCAATGCATGCATGACTCTATAGATCTCTCCATGTATAATAGACAAACAATATAGGACAATGACAATACATGACTCTTACAAACACACATTGATCTAGGTGGCTCCAAAAAGACATGCAGGACAAAGAGGGTTATGAACACTCAAAAATCAAAGTGATCAAAATGATGTTAAACTAGGACCAGAGCATAGATCTCATCTTCCTGATCATGGAGGTGTGAACGGTTCGTCAATCCAAGTCTGGATAATGAAGTTATCACGAAAAGAGTTGCCTTGGTTCCTTTGAAAAAAGGAGGTTATTCTCATAAAAATGGGTTTTAAGCCTTTATAAGTCAAATCGTAATAGGAGGCAGGGTGATGGCTGATATCAGCATTATACAGGTAGCGATCGACGATATCAACGCTTGTGAATCAGCAATGGAGTTTCGGATCGGCGGATCCGGTCGGCAGAACCCAAAGGCCAAGGACTAGGACCCCTGGATATCAGCGAATGTAATTAGAGATTTCCAATGTCGATGATCAGAATGATTGGCATTGGCGGATGCTGAAGGAAGGACCCCGGGCTGCAGTGATCAGCTGCAATCTCGACTGGCGATATAGCGCGGACCCGATCGATTTATAGGTCCGATTTTATAAAATTTGAAATCCAACTTTTTAATTTTTCAATGTTTTCAAGTGTTTTTCGGGTTTTTGTATTATCACTTTAAAATGATAAAAAGGCTATTTTTTTAGAGGTTGTTGCGCCTGCCAATTGTTCTATACAAAAAAATTCTATTCTTAAGCAACAGACCTTCGATTTTGAAGCAGCTTTGTACCAAACATGTTATAAAACACGATGGGTGACAGAGAGCCGAGGCTAGAGGAGGGAGAGAGCCTGCCTGCCAGAGAGTGCCCGAGAGCCTGAAAGCTTGTGCTAGAGTGCCAAGAGCATGGATGCAGAGACCCGAGAGTGGTGAAAGGCTACGTAATAGAAGGCGAGAGTTGCATAATAAAGAGCCCTAAAGGTTTTGTGGAGAGGCTGTGTGGAGAGGGGCCTGAGAGCTTGAGTACGTAGAGAAGCATGAAGCCAAAGCAGTGCTTCAAATCCACCGAGCCACAGAGCTTCAGAGAATCATGAAGCCAGAGAAGTGCTTCAAATCCACCGAGCTGTATAGCTACAAAGAAGCTTGAAAGTCAGAGAGCGCTTGAAGTGTTGACAGATCACAGAGCTATGGTGACATAAGCCAGAGCACTACATAGCCAGATAGCCAGCGAGCTACAGAGCCAAGAGTCCAGAGCAGTTATTCTCATTGAGATTGATTCTTCTTCTTTGATCGATTCTTCTCCTTATGGTCGATTCTTCTTGATCGATGCAGTGAGAATCAACATGTAAGCAAGCTTCAACTTATTGACAGTGGTTTCAGATGTCCTGCTTCTTCATATGGCCATTCGTAGTGAGGTCGTGACAAATTGGTAGCGGACTGTGGCTGCGCATTGATAATGTGAACAACATATTCACCGTGGATTGTCTTATGAACATCCACTTGTTCATCCACTTGTTCAGATGGCCCATGGTGTGAGGTATATGATTATTGTTCATGTACTTCTTCTTTTACATTATGCTGCATGGATCCTTGATTGATTGATGCAGGATCTTGTTTATGACATGTTGTCATGATTCCTTACTTGATTTGATATGGAATATTCTATGTGATGTACTTGCTGTCATAACTTATCATGTTATGTTTTGAGATCCCTTGTTGTATGTTGTTGGGATACTCTTGTTGTCATCATGCATGTGTTTTTCTTTGACATCCCTTTTGTGCCATGTTGGCAGGATGTGCACCATGCTTTTTTTTTTGTGTCATACTGATAGGAGTTTTGATTGAGAGTTCTAGTTGTGGAATATCTCTTAGAGCCACTCTTGCATGAGGGCATTTTTCCTTGTATGATTGAGACATCATCTCTTGTGTACATCGTCTTTATTGACAACACCTAATGCAATGGTCTACACCATCTTGACATCGAGGCCTGGAGACGTAGTCCCTCCTGGACGAACTCTATTATCAACGCTTATGGTTTCATGTGTTGATGATTGATATGTTCCTCTTCTTTTCTGCATACAGATGTATTCATTAATGTTCTTTTGAAAAGAAATTTTAACAAATCATGAAAGTAAAAGGTCTTGGAAAGGTCCTTCTTCACAACCAAACCTGGATCAAGTGGTATCAGAGCGGTCTTTACGTGTATGTGAATTGTAGTGTGAACAATGGAATGTGCAATGATAGAGAATGAAAGAGCGATGTGCAAGACCATGCTCGACATATCCAAGAAAGTGGAAATTGTGTATGAAACTCTACAGAAAGAAACAAAGGAAAAGGAGTGGTTATAACTTCAATTGAAGCTATAGAAGAGGCCATGGAGTAACTAAAGAAAAACAAATATAATCTTCAAACAGAGAATGATGAATTGAAGATGCGTCTACATGAAGAGAAGGAGGAGAAGCAAAGTTTGCTACTATAGCTGCAAGCAAAGGATGAGGCCTTGTAAAAGCTGCAGCATAACCTATGTGAGGTAAAAAGTAGTTCTCCTTCTTCATGTATGTTTCCTGATGATGATTTTGTTGTTTTTGTGTTGTACTGACAGGAGTTTTGATTGAGAGTTCTAGTTGTGGAATATCTCTTAGAGCCACTCTGTGTGAGGGCATTTTTCCTTGTATGATCGAGACATCATCTCTTGTGTACATCATCTTTATTGACAACACCTAATGCAGTAGCCTACACCATCTTGACACCAGGGCCCAGAGACATAGTCCCTCCTGGACGAACTCTGTTATCAATGCTTATGTTTCCATATGTTGATGATTGATATGTTCCTCTTCTTTTCCGCATACAGATGTATTCATTAATGTTCTTTTGAAAAGCAATTTTAACACATCACGAAAGTAAAAGGTCTTGGAAATGTCCTTCTTCACACCCAGACCTAGATCACACACAAGTGTGCTCTCATCTATGCATACCCAAATATAATGATATAACATGAGTACATGGTATCCGTGAGTAGAAATATATGCTCCGTACAAGAACATCCATGAAAATCCAATACATGGCATATGCATCAAATACTAACCCTCCATGAGAAATGGTATAACCTCCATATGTAGTAGCAACAAATTGGAGAACCATAGATAGAACAAGGTATATCATGACTAATATCAACATCTCAGACTCACCAACATCATGTGTGTAACAATAACAATAAAATTTGCAGCAACAACATAATAATCACCACCATGCTCGACATACACATAACCATCTAAAAGAAACAACATGACATAGAAGGAACAACATATATATAATATATATAATATATATATATATATATATATATAATATATATATATATATATATATATATATAAATATCCTCATGACTAACTTGTCATCAATGAGATTCCATAACATTTGTTGGTGCACTAAGATGTCTTATTACAAGAAATCTCAATACCTACATTCATTATCAACCCAGGGCAAGTCTTTTTATTTCAAGAGTGTCAACACTATATATGCAGCAAATTTAGAGGTCAATTTATATTGGAATCATTGTAATTGCTAATGTTTATCTCAATCTAAACACTTCTGAAAGGAATTCATAACACACTTTCAAATCTAGTTAATATATTATTCAAGCAACTGAATCAGAATGAAAATAGAAAGAGTCACACTTGACAATCTAAGTTGTATTGAAAATTACTCATTTAACATGAAGGAAAGCTATGATAATTGAATAGCAAATAACCATATAAACAACTCATTGAAAGAAATCACTCTAGATTTGAAATCTATGATAGCGTTACCTTAGAATGAACAACAATTTGGAATTAACACAACCAATTCAATAAAGAGAATCACGCATATGACATAACCATTTCAATAAAGAGCACCACACATATATAATCACATAGCTAAATCTAGAATCTTGACTGAACAACAACACAAATCATAATTATCAATCCTCACAGTAATCAGAATGATGCTAACTTTGCAAACTAGTAATAATGAACAGTGAAGAATAAATAGAAATAATTATAACACAATTGGATTAGTAGATCTTCTATTGTCTGGTCCCAAAGTCTTCTGAATTCCTCGTTGTTAAATACTTAGAATACGATTATGAATTAAACGAAATCTTCTTCATTAAAATCAATAACAGAGTTACAACATCATCGAGATGAAAATATTATATGTGCAAAAACGATAGTTACAATCTGGGAATTCCTAAACTAGCCGTCCAGTTCATCTTATAGCTTTATATAACATTTGGAAAAGTAAATAGATAAAAGCAAATCCCCAGGATCAGGGGATCTTGAGGATTTCACAATACTCGATCTGATTTCATCATAAAATATCATTAGTCCTCCTCGTCTTCCACTTTCTTCCATGCTTAGGACGCTGTCCCTTCTCCTTTACTGGCTACTGATGTCTTGTCGATTGAAGAACTATCTTCCAATACGTGCCCCTACATATAAAGATAGTGAAAGTCAATTTTCTACGCCCAGATTTATCTAATTTCTTACTAATCGATTTTACCCAACTTCTGTTGTTTTTTCCTCTATTTTGATCCATAAAACGAAGACAAACATGTGAAGACAAATGCTAAATTAGGCTATTTACGAGGAGAAGACATACCTTTTTCTCATCCCAACAACATTCACCATAAGCAATAGCAACATATGATTTTGCAATATAGCACCATAATATCTTGACCTCATCCCACGAAAGTCAACACACTCTCCTCTGATGAGAGTAGAAACCAAGCAACAACAACATAAACTAACACATCAATACATGATCCAAAAACATGTGCAATAATGTACTCTCCCCATATATGAGCAACAATATAAAACACATAGGAGACATGTATCAATCTCTCTTAAAAATCAACCATAGAATTAAGATTACAATAGTAGTAATCACCAACACATACATGAAGTAATCAAGCCAAAATGCATAATTCATTCCAGCTACAGGCAACTCATATATGAAACATATAATCCATGCACAACTAAGTTTCAAGCTCCTAGAACATCCTCATGTCATATAAACACATAGCATGGAACATATAGTAAACTCTTCCAAATAACCATATTCCATCAAAACCATCAAAATATTGGAAGTATATGTAGTGCTCCCCTTGAACATGTGGCATCTCCACTCATCACAATAGAAAATATCTTGATCACAATAGCTTTAGAAAATACAAAATTAGTAGTAAAATTCCACTATCGTGAAATCATCATAGAAGAAATAAGCACCATCAACATAACATTGCATGCATAACAAATAAATACTCAATAAAATTTCCTATTCACACACACTCCTACGGCTGCATCATCTATAATCTAACATGAAAAATTAAGATGTGACATGGCTCCCTCTGAGGCCATAAGGGCCTCAATTTCTTCTTGTAGGGCTTTGCTAGTCATTCTTCTTCCAAACTTTTAGTGGCTTCTCTCTTGCATGAAACTATCTAGGTGTCCTTATAGTTGGCCCATTTTCCATATCCTTCATTCCTTGATTAGGTGGCCTCAAGTAGATTAGAGTCTTGCAATATTTTTCCATATGACCAAGATTGTCACACACATAGCACTTGATTTTCCATAAAAATGGAGGAAAGGGCTCATATCTCATGTTATTTATTCTACTCCTCTTTGCATGCAACCTACGTCCAATAGCCTGATGGAAAAAAATCATTGCATGCGTAGTAATAACCATAAAATGACCATTATACCTGATTTTGGTTGAACTCCATCAAGTGGGTCGTCTTCCTTGCTTGTTTTCTTGGTCAGATCTTCTATACCAATGCTTCTCTTGCTGCATGGATCTACAATTTGTTGCAATATGTAGAATTTTGCAGAATTTTTCTACAAATTAGCTAGCTCTGATACCATGTAGAACTTTTTCTACAAATTAGCTAGCTCTAATACTATGTAGAAATTTTCCACCTGTAGATCACTTGGTAATGTAATGTACTAAAGCAAAACAATTGATCTTTTAGCAGAAGCTTAATCAACCATGAGCAACATCAATAAGAACACATATAATTGATAAGAAGGAATCAATCACACATAACACGGAAGAATTTACCTGGGGAAAGCACCTGCCTAAAACCCCATCTCTGTATTATCATACAAGTGGAAATATAGTTTGTATTACACAAAGCCTTAGCTCGGAAGCTATCCAAATCTTAGTACAATCCCTCTGTTGCTCATAGACAGTTAAAGGCTTCTCACAAACCTTCTCCTTTACCCTCCAAGCCTCCTATTTCCTTGTGTATTTTTCCTTGGGTCCAGTGCTTCCACATGTGTGAATTAGCCTCTTCACACACTCACTAACCTCTAATCTAACTGCACAAACCTGAAGGAAATAAATCCTCATCATGGATGAGCTTCCTTTAAAGGAAAAATATTCATCCAACTAATAGTACACTATCCCTTCTCTGATCTCAACTGAGTCTCTGACAGAACTGACATGCATCACTTATCCATGAGTGAATACATAGTTATCTAAAAATAATAGTTGTCACATGCATGCAAGCATCAACAAACTATATCTCATTAATTTAACAACTTGTTAAATTAATCTAACTGAACTTGACTAAATTAAACTAAGTCAACTGATCCTCTCAATATAGAACTCATCCTTAATTCCTCAATCAGTGGGGTAAATCAAGGACACATTCCCCAATTAGTGGATAAATAATTGCATGTTCTCACAAAGACTTCAAGTTTTCTTTTCCTTAACTAATTAACTCATGGAGAATTAATTAATTAATATTCCAAACTGCTGGTAAGACCAAATTCGAATTTACTTCCTATAGATAGACTAGGGACTGCCATCAATAGGAAGGGACCCAGAAATGCTATTTTTAGCAGTTTCACCTCTCACCCAAGGTGGCCAAAATGCTCATTGGCCAAACTACTATTTTTAAAAGAGCTATTTTTTAGTAGTTCTATTTTTAGCACTTCTTAATATTTCTTGTTGCACACTTTTCAACACTTGTTGGGTGAAAATATGTACGTTTAATTATATTGTAGTACTTGCCCAACTATTTAATTTTTCAATCTGAGGTTCGTAAACTTACGAGGCACATGCACTATATATGCAGGATTGAAGTGGAACTAATTTAGTCTAAATTACTGAAATCAAATTAATCTAGGAAGGCATTGAAACATTAACTATGAAAGTAGGAAATTGCATAAAGGAAAAGCAATACAACATGTGAAGAATTGAATGACAAACAACATATGTGAGCTCACAACAATAAAACTATCTCAAATTATATTACAAGAATTAAATTACAAATCATGAAAGCATAACAATAAAAGATGAAAAACTAAGAATTCTTTCCATTATTCATTATTCATTATTCCTTATTAAAATGAAGAGAGAGCACTCTCTTATATA
>APFE030245176.1:7935-76598 GCA_000404065.3 Pinus taeda
ACTAGCATCACTTATTACAATTCCCCGTAGGGTGTGGAATCTGGGTACAGAGAAGAAATATGATGAGAAAATAGAAGGAGAGTTAAAAAACTCTGTTGATTGATGACATCTCTGATGGTACAAGTGTCTTCGGGATGATCCTTGGGCATGGAGTCGTCAAATAATCGTCAGGTGCTACTCCAGCAGTCAACACTACGTACCATACAACTGTCCCAATGTTAGTTAGTTGTCCCTTGCATGTTGCTCTCCTTCGGAGACAGATGCTCCGACAGTTCCCGGCAATTCCGACTATTCCTGGCAGTTCTAGCAGTTCCGACAAATCCCGACAATTCTGGCACTTCCGGTAGTGCCGGTAGTTCCCCGCAGTTCCTGACAGTTCTAGCAGTTCCCGGCTATTCCCAATTGTTCCTGGCAGTTCCAGCAATTCCTAGCTGTTCCCAGCAATTCCCGGCTGTTCCCAACAATTCTTGGTTGTTTGAGCAGTTCCCGATAGTTCCCGGTTGTTCCCAACTGTTCCTGGCAATTCCAGAAGTTCCGGCAATTCCCAGCAGTTCCAGCAATTCTAGCTATTCCCGACAGTTCCGACAGTTCCAACAGTTCCGGCTTTTCCTGGCAGTTCCAGCTTCTGCCCTCTAGATTAGGGCAACGTTATCCCTTAGGATGTCTCCTCCTACTAAAACCCAAAAACAAGTAGAGAGGAAGAGATCCCAAGTCTGTTGAAATGACTTGAAGGCCACCTCTATTATACTAAAACATTGAGCACAAGTGGGGTTTATTTGGTTGTTGGCCGACCTTGACGAATTGTCCCATAACACAAATAAATTCATATCTCCATGAATACTTATCGAAATCGGATGATCTTTAGATCAATCCTACACCTCTCGATGAGAGGGATCCAAGAAAAATATCAGTTTCCATTAATAAGATGACCCACATGGATTTTGGCCCTAGTTTCCAATTTTAACACTCCCTCTCAACTAGGGAGAACTCCATCCGCTGATCCATATCTCTGACTGTACTATCTCTGCCATTAGTGCCGTGCACTGCTCTGCTCTGCTGAGCTTTGCTTAGCTCTGCTCTGCTCTGCTGAACCATGAAGAAGAAGAATTGATCGAGAATGTCTCATACCATTCTCTACTGACCCGAAATTAGTTTCGTCTGAAGAGAGTGTGTCACATCACTCTTACTGGCCCGAAGTCAATTTTATTGATCCCAGATCAATATCACAAAAGAGTGTCTCAAACCACTCATATTGATCCCAAATCAGTTTCATTGTTCCCAGATCAATGGAGGTCATCCTAGCATTGGGAGTACGATAGATACATCGATGCGTCCATCGATAGTACTACTATGGTCCCTAACCCCATTTCCCTGCTCATTGATCAGATGAGAGGTACTTCCCATGAGTCCCAAACTGCATGGGTAGGATGCCTCAACAGGAGAACTAATCACCTGTCCACAAGAGAACAAATCATCCTGTCCCACAGTCGCCATGGGAAAACTAATCATCCCGGCCCACGGGAGAACTAATCATCCCAACCCACAGGAGAACTAATCATCCTGTTCCACAGTTGCCACAAGAGAACTAATCATCCCGGCCCACAGGAGAGCTAATCATCCTGTTTCACAGTTGCCACGAGAGAACTAATCATCTCGGCCCACAGGAGAACTAATCATCCTGTTCCACAGTTGTAATCATCCTGTTCCACAGTTGCCACGGGAGAACTAATCATCCTAGCCCACAAGAGAGCTAATCATCCTGTTCCACAGTCGCCACGGGGTATCACAGGGGAAGGTTGAACCTATCATCCTGTACATAGCTATTAGCGCACCACCAGGGGAGGGTGAGTCGCCCTGTGGTCGTATGTTGCTCCAGTAAGTACCCCAAGCCCTCTAGAACTCCCAGAGCTCAATGCATGCAACATGCAAGACCCTTATAAGAAGGTCTCTCAACAACTCCAAGTCGTTCGGGAAAGTCACAGATTTGACCTTTCCCCGGGGCTTTGACAAAATGTCTGCGACCTATACATCAGCCTCAATGCGATGGAGCCTCCTCGCTCATTGACTTACCATATCCCAGATAAGGCAGTATCTAATGTCTATCTGCTGGAGCAATCATCGAATACGAGATTCCTCAATAATCGAATCCCCCCTCTGGTTGTCACAGAGAATCACAGTGGTATTCATCATGTGACAAACAGCTCACTTAAGAGCTTCTGCAACCATGCAACTTCACACGAGATCATACTCGTAGCTATGTATTCGGTCTCGGCGGTGCTTATAGCAACCGACTTCTGCTTCCTGCTCATCCATGATATCGAAGCAGATTCCAAAGAGAACCGGCACTAAGAAGTGCTTTAGTGATCCTCTACACTGTCTGCCCAGTCAGCATTCGAATAATCATGCAGTTTCATATTTCCGGCAATGTATCTCAATCCATGAGAGATTGTGCCCCAAAGATATCTCAAAAGATTCTTGGCACCAATCTAGTGAGGCTCAACCAAATATGAGTTCACCATGCTAACTGCAAAACATATATCCGGATGGAAGTTCACCAAGAACATCAACGCGAATGAGTTTATGAAACTCAGAGGCATTTCCCAAATCTGGTCCGACATCACTACCATATAGCTTCTGAAAGTTAAGATCCTCGAGGTAGTCACAGGCTTGCAGTTTATCATTCCACATCAGAATCCAACTCCCTCTTACTTTGCAATGAAGGCGTCTGCACCTGTCAGAAATAGGTCATCCTCATAAGGTGCCGGTATGAGAGGTCTATCATCCACAACCTTCAAGTAATGGTTTGGATCGGTTTCACTCCTAGTGAATCTCAACTTCATCAGGCCGCTATCAATCCTCTCATACTACGCCCGGGGTGTTTTGCTTCAAGCCATAGAGGGCTTTCTTCCACCTGTATACATGAGATTCCCGATCATGAATCTCAAACTCCTCGGGTTCTTCCAAACCTGTGGACCTTCTGTATGAGGGGAATGGTCCCCTTATAAGTTTTTCCTTCAGTACATCTCAAACATGTACCTTCATGCTCTTCTTGGATTCAGGCATCCCTATCACCATCTGACTCACATTGGGTAGGGCCCCATAGGTAGACCTCCGACGTTATAGATGTGATATGTCAATTGACATGATCCCCAATGGACCATCCTGCAACTTGATACAAATTGCCAACCCTAAACCCATGAGAAAAAGCATCTTTGAAAATTCTATTTTTTAACACGTACCTTTCCATCGATGAATGCGACCCTGAAACCTTTGACTTCCATTTCTAAGATGGACACAAGATTCTTCTTGCAATTAAGTACATAAAAGAGATTCTTGTAAATGAATAGAGTTACCCTCATTCAATTGAGGGGTAACATTCCCTACACCCTTTTCGGGATAAGTGGCATCAACTCCAAGTATAATCCCATGGTTGTTTCCGTCTCTACCAAATTCGAGAGAGCACCCTTCTATCTGATGAGGTGCCTTGAAGCACTACGATCAATAAGCCAGATTCCAAAGGAATCTGAAGGAGAGGGCCAATACAATATAACGCTTCTTTATCTTATCAGAAACAACATTTGATTCTTCATACCTAGGGTTCCTTGCTTTCTCTGAAGAGTCGGTCATTTCCTTGGTGACCTGCATTACTTGTCATTCCTCTGATCATTGAAGATGTCCCTGGAATGATTGTTATCATCATCAAGTGATGTGTCCCTACCTGAGACACTCCTTCGCATAATGGCCGAACTTATTACAACCAAGGTATCTGCCTTTCCTTCCACCCTTAGATCCGGGCTTCCCATTGAAGTGATGTTTAGGTAGGCCATCAGAAACTTCTGCTACGCCAATCTGATAATATTCTCTGCTTCGACTTCACCCTTGGTGAATTTGAAGAGGGATGAAGAATCCATTGATCCTTTTGTCCTTTCCCAACTGTCTTCGGTGATTTCTCTTTCACTCTTGCCTGGGCATTGTCTTCACCTCAGCTCTAATACCATGTTAATTTTAGGTATGTTCTATGCTTAAAGCAATTTATTTCAATTTTCACAATAAGCTCAATATATTTTCCAGATTAGCAATACATCAGCATTAAAGTAAATTGTAGATACAACATAAACATAAATCGCAGAAGACAAGCCAAGACAAGAGGACACAAGATGTGGCACTAGCCAGGGACAAACCCCAATGTGGGGAAACCCTTGATCAATTCTTCTTATATGTTCTTCAATAGTTCAGCAGAGAGAGAGAGAGAGAGAGATAGTACATTTACAACAAATGTCAACACTTTGACTTAGCTAGATAAGAGCATAGATCATCTCTAAGAAGATGATACATGAGATCAGTTGAAGACATGCGGATTCAAATGATTCTCCAAGGTGACTCCTTCACCTATCGTTGTGTTGCATTTCGTAATCATGTTGCACCTCATCACACTGCACTATGCTACACCCATCATCACTATGTTGCATCTCATCACGCTTCATTAATCATGACCATACCCATCACTGTACTGCATTATGTGCCATTGCTCTACCATGTTGCCGTACTGACCTATGCTCTGGCTGCACCTTGCTTGCTTGTTGTCCCTAGCATGCTTGTTTTCATTAGCATGCTTGTTGTTGCATGCTAGTTGTCCCTTGCATGCTAGCTGTAACATTCCATGCTTGGTGTATTTGCTGCTAAGTACCATACAACTGTCCCAATGTTAGTTAGCTATCCCTTGCATGCTGCCCTCCTTCGGAGACAGATGCTCCGACAGTTGCCGACAGTTCCGGCTATTCTCGACAGTTCCCGGTAGTTTCGGCCGTTCCCGACAGTTCTAGCAATTCCAGCAGTTCTGGCAGTTCCCGACACTTTCAGCACTTCCGATTGTTCCTCGCAGTTCCGACAGTTCCTAGCTATTCTCGGCATTTCTCGGCTGTTCCCACTAGTTCCGATAGTTCTTGACTGTTTTCGGTTGTTCCAACAATTCCAGCAGTTCCCGGCTGTTCCCGACTGTTCCCAGCTATTCCCGACAGTTCAGGCTTTTCCCAGCAGTTCTGGCTTCTGCCCTCTAGATTAGGGCAACGTTATCCCTTAGGATCTCTCCTCCTACTAAAACCCAAAGACAAGTAGAGAGGAAGAGATCCCAAGTGTGTTGAAATGACTTGAAGGCCACCTCTATTTATACTAAAACATTGAGCACAAGTGGGGTTTATTTGGTTGCTGGCCGACCTTGACGAATTGTCCCATAACACAAATCAATTCATATCTCCATGAATACTTATCGGAATCGGATGATCTTTAGATAAATCCTACACCTCTCGATGAGAGGGATCCAAGAAAAATATCAGCGTCCATTAATAAGATGACCCACATCGATTTTGGCCCTAGTTGCCAATTTTAACAGATATATATATATATATATAATATATATATATATATATATATATATATATATATATATATAATCCCAGCTGCCTGCATTAGAATTCACCATCTTTGTCATTCTTGAACATTTTTGTTTTACCAATTATAACACTATGAGAATTTAGAATTAACTCCCCACCTTATCATTTATGCATATGCTCACTTAAATTTGTGTTTGTTGCATTGATTCTAGAGTTGGATGAAGATAATATAAGATTAGATAATTTAATTGATGCCTAACAAATGACCACAAAATGTAGGTCAATCGGACTAACAAAGTACATCCAATGCAAGTACCAAAGTGGGAGTGCTAAAGCAACTTCTATATCAACATTATCAAACCAAATAAAGATAAGGATTTAAGCATCTAGGTAGCTAAAGTTGTTATGTAGACTACAGTTGTGAAGCAAGACTCTCCATTTAAATGCATGTTTGCATTGCAATTTCAAGGAGGTACAACTGAAAATGTTTTGGAGGTTATAGCTTTGAATATGGACTCTCTATTGTGAGCTTCTATGCACATCATTATAGTAAGGATGTTATCAACATTATCCATGGTTGTATTCCGCAATTGATCCAAGATTGAGTGACATTTGTTTGGAATATTGTCACACCCAGGACTGAATTATAAACATCTTTCACAAAATTGTTGATAAAGAACAATTTTGCCAAATTAGGTATTCTTCTTAAGATAAAGAAAATTGTCATTAAAGGGGGGTAATGATGATGTCCCTTCCTTACCCTCAATTCAAGCTTAAGTGGGAGGTAATAATGGTGTCCCTTCCTTACCCTCAATTCAAGCTTAAGTGGGGATGTTGGTGTATTATCTTGATTTGATGTCATTATCATTATTGTTATTTTGATTATTATTACTATATATTCGGATGTCACTAAAACAACATTTTCGTTTCATTATTTCACCATATAATGAATCTTGCACCCATTGTAATGAAATTCATACATTTAAATTTATTGAATGCCTTGCCTACTGGCATATCCATGAGTATTGTCTAAAGTGACAAGCCATATTACTACTAATCCTAATGTCCAATCACTAAACCTAATAAGTTTATCTGCAAATGCGTCTTTGGCATGAATACTAAAAATTGAGTGGAAGTGCATGCCCTCCGAGAGTGACTAAAGCTGGATTTGAATTAAGACACAACAAACTTAAATTGTGCACAGGATTCTACCTTGATCGTAAATCACACAATTTGGCTAGAGGGGTACTTCAACTCCTTGGAATGCGTGCATATCAGCTGCCAGCCTGCCACTCTAACAAAAAAGCAGACAAGCTGGCTGGCTAAAAGATTGGAGAGATTGCCACTTTGAACAATTCGTACTTTTAAGTGAAGATTCCCTCTACTTTTCACATATGTTTGTTTTTTCTTTATTCATTCACTGCTCTTTCAATGCATCACTCTTCCTGTGTTTAAGAAGCAGCTGAAAACAGAGTGTTCAGCAGACATGAAGACAGATTGATAAAAGTTTGTGAAACGGCCTATTCGGAAGACTTTCTTGTAATTTGGGGAGGTTAGAACAGAGATAATCCATGCCTCAGAGTTCAGGCAAACTACGGATGAAGAAAATTTAACAATCAACTGTTTTTTGGGCGACTTTCAAAAATTTAAATTTGCCATTGGCCAAATTTGATTAAAACATATGCCGATTTCATGGATATCTCATTTGATATCTTACTAGAACGTGCAATGAAATCTTACATAATATTTTGCTATACTTGCCAGCTTTTACATGAATCAATGGCCAAAAATTTATCTTTTTACAACATGTCTCTATAATATTAATAATAATATAGAACAGAAAAGTCTGCCTGTCCAGATATCTGTTGAAGCGAAACATACTTGAACACTTTTGAGAATCCACAAGCACTGCAGTTTTTCTACCATCTTAATTAAAAAAATGTACTTTTATCCCCTTCTTAAATTAATATAAAAAATAAAATAAATTGAACAAAGAAGATGATAACGTTCAGATGAGTAACTAGAACACTTACGTCCACAGGTACATGTGATGTATGGTGCTGTAAAGTGTTGCTGTACTTGAGTATGGCATAGTTTGCATTTCGTGTAGCAGGGGGCACAATGTCGAAAAAATGCTCTACCTGCAAGCTCTTCAAATCCACACTGCAATAAAGCCAAATAAATGTATATATCGGCATACAGATTCTAAAACAAACTCATCGCAAAAAATCTAAGCTACAGTATCTGAAGCTTTAACTGTTAGAATTTAAGAAATTTACAAAATCCAAAGAACATTCGCAGCAAAACTGCTTAATACAGTAAACTTCACAGAGAACCGCTCAGCAGCTGTATTTTAATCAGCACTTTTTTCTCTTTTCAAAATTCAAAATAGGCACACTTTCAGTGCTTATCTGTAATGGCTTGACAGATAGAGCATTCACAGAAAATATTGCTTAAAATAGTGATATTCACATATAAATGCTCAAAAGTTAGCTAAATTGGTTGCCACCAATGTTGCTGTGCATTTGGCTAGTTCTGTGCCAGCAGGTGCCTAGTTCAAACCCCTGGGTCAAGTCTGATAGACTACACCAACAGGTTTACTAGAAATGTCATGTCCATGAATACGGAAAGCATCCCTTGGGTTCCCGGCAAAGTTTTCCTTGGAAAAAAATGCTCAAGGGCTATAATATAATAAATATAATTCTTTATTTGTTTTCAAAATAGGAACACTATGAGTGTCTTATCGCAGAGGCTTAATACTGACAAAAGTGCTTACTACACTAACTTGACAGGAAGATTTTAGGAATTTTCCAAGAGGAGAATAGCATTAGCAGAAAAACTTCATAAAATAGTAATCTTAAGAGAGGAACGGTTAATGGCTGTAATTTAATCAATACACTTTTTTTTAAACAAGGACTCTTCAGTATCTTACGCATGGACTTAATAACAGTAATAAAGGAGCTGAAGTACAACAACTTGACAGCTAGAAATTACAAAATTTTCAAGAAAACAGAGAACTTTATCAGCAAAACTGCTTACCATAGCAATCTTTACATAGAAACCCTTAGTAGCTGTAACATTTTTAAATTCCGTTTACAAAATAGGGATACTTTCAGCATCTTATTGGAGAGGCTAAATAACATTAATAAAAGTTCTTAACTACAATAACTGACAAGAAGAATTTAAGAAAATTTCCAAGAAGGAAAAAAACACTCCCAGCATAACTGCTTAAAATGGCAATCTTAAGGGAGAAACATTTGACGAATGTAATCTAATCAGTATCTTTTTACCATTTATTTTCCAAACGATGCTCGCCGGTATCTTATTGAAGAGACTAAATAACAGTAATAAAAGTGCTTAATTACAACAATTTAACAAAGCAAACTAACAGCGAAACAGATTAGCATAGCAATCCTTACATACAAACACTCCATGCCTGTAATTTAATCAATATAAAAAATAAATAAATAAATAAAATCAAAATAGGGACATTCTCAGCGTCTTAGCGGAGAGGCTTAATAACAGTAATGAAAGTGCTTGACCAGTATAATTTAAGAAATTTTCCGAAAATCGAAGCGCATTCACAGCGAAACTGCTTAGCAGAGCAATCCTTACTGACAAACACTTAATGTCTGTAACTTAACAATATAAAAAAATCAAAATAGGGTCATTCTCAGCGTTTTACCGCAGAGGCTTTCACTGCAGTAATAACAGTGCTTAGCTACAATAACATGACAGGTGTGATTTATGAGCTTCTCCACAAAACAAATTACATTCACAGCAAACCTACGTAAAATAGCATCATTCCTGCGAAAGCTGGACGACTATAATTGAATCCGTGTAGTTCTTCCACTTTTCCAAAATATAAATATTTTCAGTATCACATAGCAAAGGCTTAATTAACAAGTAACTAAAGTGTTGTTAGCCACAGAATTTTTCGAAAAGATAAAGAACATTCACCACACAGTTGGTTAAAATCGTATGTTTAGAAGAGAAACGGACTAACGGCTGTAATATAAACCGCATTTTTTCAAATAGGGACTCTCTTATATTTATCTTATGGTCGAGGCTTAAAAGCAGTGATTAAAGAAGGAAGAAGACCTGGTGGACAAGAAGAAGGCCTTCACGGGAATATATTTAGAGTGTTCTTCATGCTGGACTCCAGTTACGGACTCACGGCTCACTTCAACAGCCAATTTCTTCTCTCCTGTGGAATCGGTCCAGTCGACCTCATCTGTGGCCGGGAACGAAGACGAGAATCTGACACGGCCGGCCCGCAACTTTGCACGGCAGGCACTGTAATTTCCCCGGCGCAAGAAATAGCATCTATGGAGCTGTTTGTCCGGGACAGGAATCGAACCTGTGCTGCTGACAGTGGTGAAGAATTTAAACCGCTTAAGCCCTTTGATCCCGTGGCATGCGACCAGACCCGTGAGAGAGAAGGCGCCAAGGGCTGGCCTCAGTCCGAGACTTGCAGAGTAGGCAAGCATGGCTTTGGGTTCGCAATGCTGGCCTTCTCCGCCGCATATACTCTTCGACGCAATCACCTCCCTACAATTGTGTTTTCCGCTTTTAACTGCGATTACCTTCCCTCCTTCCCACGGGAAAAAGCTCCTAAATTATGTTGACAAGGGTGGGCTTATTCATAATTTGAACTTTTTTAAATCTGCTCTTACAAAAGTGGCTCAACCGGTTCCTAAATTATGTTGAGAAGGGTGGGCTTATTCATAATTTGAACTTTTTTAAATCTGCTCTTACAAAAGTGGCTCAACCGTGTTCGTTTATGTATAATATTGAGGAAGAAACATGCATTAAAAAATCCCACTGTGTTCGTTTATGTATAAAATTGAGGAAGAAACATACATTAAAAAAATCCCAAATTGAGAATGTCCGTTGGAGGTTGAATTTTGGTGTTAATTATTTTATGTTTTTTAAATGGGAATTATGTGACATTATAATTTCCGGTCCTTTAAATTATAACTTCTATTTTGGTGTTAATTATTTTTTTTTTAAATGGTAATTATGTGACATTGTAATTTCCTGTCCATTAAATCATAACTTCTGGTGAGGTAGGAATAAATTTAGTGTTTTGAAAAAAGGAGATAATTTTGATTTTGTAAACTTAAAAATTTAAATAAATGTTTAGATTTTAATTAATGGAAAAAAATATATATATAAAAAAGAACATAATTTATTTTGAAATCATAAAATATATTATAATTTAATTATTAATTATAAGTATAATTTATTTTTTCAGATTGATTGAATTCTCACTTGAAGATGAATCATAATAGTTGGTTCAAACATTGACCAAATCCGAATGATGTGATTACTCTAAAAGACTTGTATCAGAACGTATGAAATGTAGATCATTTAGTCTAAATTTTATAGAGAGTTTGAAAATGAAAGTGATAAACACACAACATTGGAAACCAACTCAACTATATTAAGAATGATCTCAAAAAATGTTGTACAATAGGTAAATTGCCCTGATGATGAACCACACTTGTTAGTTCAAAACGCGTCGGTCAAAAAATTCTCTCATGTAATTTCTACTGAAAAACTTTGTATAATAGGTAAATTGTTGATTCAGTTTCTTAAGTTTCTTGGACTCTAATAACTACTCACCATAACACACACTAACCCAAACTTAATCCTAAGGATTAGGAGTCTAACATTTCCCCCTTAATCCGAAAGGATGTATCAAAATCCAAAAATGAAAGCTAAAAATGAAAAAATGCATGTCAGCCAAGACTTGAATGTTTCTCATAAATGATTTTCAAGGATGACCACAAACCAAGGATGATAGTTTTTAAGGGAGAATCACAAACGATACAAAAGATGAGAGAACTCAAGTTCTCAACCAATGATGGTTTAAGGATGACCATCAACTCTGAAACTATCATAGCAGTTCTTCAAACAAACCAACCCAACATGCCAAAAACATGCAATCATGCTCATTCTCATAAAGCATAAATCAAAACAACTTACTCTAGGTTGTAGCAGTACAACTTTGATTATCTCTGACTTGGGCTCACTTAACAAATCAAAAATCTTTGAACCTGTAGCAACCCATCAATTCCATCAATTCCCCCCTCATAAGGTACAGGGTAGGAAGATGAAGTACTATTTATCACTGCAAGGCTAGTCAATACTCTTGAACATATCCTGTGGTATGACCTGTAAAACTTCTTGCTGATTTTGGACTAATCCCAAGAAGCAATCCATCTAAAAATTAGTTCGTCTCTTGCAGTAGTCTTATTTCTGGAACATTTGTTTGAATAGTGATTTTGCTTTCCACAATGTTCACAGAGGCGAAGAATAAAACATCAACCTTTCACATGTCCAACTCTATCAAAATGTTGGCATTGATCAATTTGCTCTAGAACAAACCATCCAGAAAACTAGCACTACGAAATTGTATAGGTTTAGAAAAAACAAGAACATGAAAAGATACATCCAAAACATGTTTATTATATCCCAAACCAGATCTGTTTTTGTTGTGTACAACTTCTTCCCACAGTCTTCTAAAGGTTTTGGGAACGACAGGCTTTACATCCGTATGCAAATGACTCTTGCATACCCTTGCCTGAACATGAATTTTCGATGCGGCCAAATTTCCTCTTGAATGATTTCATTAATCTTTGATTGTTGTTTGGAATTAGGATCGTCTGACAATACTTGAGACTCAATTAGAAAAATTTAACTATCTATAATGCATCATGTAAACAAACTCTAATATCAACAAGACTTACTTTGCTGATATTTATAGTTTCATCAACAGTAGAACTAATGAGATTGTTTAAACTTTCTAATACATTTTTAATTTGAACCATTTTATTTAATCTTCGGTGTTGGGTTCAACTAAAAATGCATCTATTTACAAGAAATTGACGGGTAAAAATGCAAATCACAATGTGTAACAGACAACTTCAAAAATTTATGGCCAAAATCTCAAGTACATAAGAAGCAACAATCTCCACTGAATAACAAAATTATCTTACAAAATTACCAAAAAAAACCTTTACTCTATTTTATTAGAATAATCGACCATGCAAATGTTTATTGTTATTACATTAAATAATTGAATTATTCATCCACTTTCACCTTCAACCATGAATGCAGGTAAAGTTATCTGTAATTGCTTTTATATGGAAAATTTAACTTATCTACCAAAACCGAATTTGAACATAAGCTAAAAATATAAATCCAATCACACCGTGTAATTGAAGTATCCTTGAGGGGGCATGGGAATCTTGAAGAAATCACAACCATTCTCTCATAAATCACTTATGTTTCGTACATAACCTCATCCATAAGGGTATTGAAAAAACGATCTACTATAGGATTGCTGGTTGCTTCTAATGAACTAAATATTTATAATTACAATTATTTCATTCTCTCACCTTCTTTGGGGTCCATGTTCTTCAAGCAAGACAACCCTCTCTACTTTGTTTCTTTGGATGCTACAGCGTCATTTCTGCTTGATGTTACGTCCACTGATGATGTCTTATAAAAATAGAAAATTGAACCATAGTTTTTTTTTATAGTGAGTGGGTTTAAGTAGATTGCAGATTTCCGGAATATTTCAAGATCTAATTGGGATAGGCGCGGTCAAAAAATTGATATCTATCAGATCCTAAAATATTCCAGAAATCTACAATCTATTATAATCTTCTTCTAATTCACATTCCAGAAATCTACAATCTATTATAATCTTCTTCTAATTCACAAGAAAGTTGCCAAGAGCTCACCTCGTCAACGCAATAAACCGCAAAGATAGGCGTTGATTATCATTTCTCAACAATCGAAGTTCTGTTCTACATTCATATCTCTGATTTAATTTTCACCATGCAAACTTCATGCACGACACCTCCAACGCAGTGCCTTCAACAAAGTTGTCGTAGATTTTACAAAGGTCGTTCAAACGTGAATTGACTCAACCTTATAAGCTTTGTCCAGCCACCATACACACAACAACAATTATACTGTGTCAACAACTCGTTCAACAGTTTCTAGTTTCCAATCTGAACAATCGGCAGCAACAACTCAAACATCATCCAAACTCAACACCTGTTCATCTCCTTCTGCAGCATGCGTGTTTACCACATAAGTCACTAGCGCCAACAACTCCATCCTCGACAAAACCCCTAACTCAGTCAACTTCAAGAGTGAATCCTCAATCGCCCCAGTCTTAGAAGCTCAACCAAATATGTAGTCACATGCAAACTGTAAATATTACCACATACGTAAAATCTGCATCAAATCTCTGTTATTTGCTTCTTCAACGAGCAAAACAAGTCGCACCTATAGCAAGGTTGCCCACAACTTTTCAGAGCAACGGTCGTCTCTGATTCTGTTGCAAGATCTCCTGCTCACATGAGTTTGTAATTTCCTTTGTGTAATTTCCTCTTCTTTAGATTCTAACAATAATTTTCATGTTAACAATTGTCAAGGAAAGGGTTTTAAAAATATTCAACCACCAAAAAATGAAGTCAAATGCATGCCCTCTATTTGGAAAATCATATCCTTATTCCACATATCAATTGCATTGAAATCTCTACTTCACTCTAGTATATTCCACGGTTCAATTACATTGAAATCGCTATATATTTGTCTCCGTCCATACGTGGAAGTGCCGTATTCATCTGGTTCGTTGGGGTTTTCTGTTGCGTTGTTACTGTTCTCAGGTTCATAATTGGAAAATTCTTCACCGGTCTGTGTTCTCACATAAAGATTATTCTATTTATCACATTGGAAGGTCATTCAACAAGAGGCAGATGTGTGCTGTCTAAAGGTGGTCTCTCTGGTTTCCATCACTGTTGGAGAAATTCGGCACAACATTCAGGAATTCCATCTCCCTAGTACATAGCATAGCATAAGTAACTCTCTTCTCATATCGGGTACATTGTATAAACCTGCTTCTTCAATTTTTTTGATCCTCATATATGGTACTCAGCATGAACCTCTTATATTCTATGTTTCCTCTATGTTTCATCATGTTCTATCATCTTCATCTATTTCAGATTATTCAGCAGATGTCCAGAGACAATATTTGTCATATTCTGATCTGATATGGATCTATATCATCCCTCTGTCTTGTATGTTTTGAAAATCTTACAATTTTTTCTCATGATCTCTTCATGACCTATTTGGGATTTCTCATGCTATCTGCCATATAATGTATATTCCAAATATTTATAAATATAATACAACATTTTTTCTTACTAAAAATTCATCACAATGACACTTACAACCCAGATCTTGAAAAATACAATGTCACGTTTCTTCACAACTTTTAGCAAAGCTATTGATTTAACACTTCAACTCAATATGAATTTCTCTGGTGTCCAATCGAACCAGGTTGGACAATACACACCACACTCGTCCTCCGAAAGCCCTGCGAAGAGAGGCAATGATACACTCACAATGACTGGAAAAACGCTCAGACAGATATGTATGCTCTTGAACGCCACAAAACTAGTGGCTCATGCTATTCGAGCGGGCAGATATGTTCTGTTTTGATACCAACAAATACATAATATTGGAAACCAATTCAATTGTATATTTGTATATTAAGTATGATGTAAATATTAATAGAACAGATAAATATTTGATTCATTTTCTTCATAACTATTCACCATAACACATTAATTTAAACTTAATTAACTTAATTTTGAGGATTAGATGTCCAATAAAAAGTTATTTTTAGAAGAATTAAATTATTTCAAAAAGCATTCAATTTGGTAAAATCTTGGTGATAGTATCTAGCTATAGATAAATTGTTTTCTAATCCAATAGAGAAGTTAGCTCCGATCTAAACTCACCCTAATTACCAAAAAACACTTATTATCTTTATTTAAAAATACTAAAATATCAGTAATAATACACAACTTATTGTCCTTATTTAAGAAAATTATTAAAGTATTTCAATGATAATGCATAAAGATGAAGATTTTCAATGTATAATTTATTTTTTATATGAAATTAAAAAATTCTTTAATCAATTAAAAGTAAATTTAAATCTTATTCTAAAACCAAAAACAGTTTCGACTTATATAAGTTTTTCAAGAAAGCAAATATTCCATATCATCGAAGTTGTAGGAATTCGTTAGATATTTTCAAATAGCATTTAAACATATACATAATAATAAACATCGTTCTAATTATAATTTAACTTCTTGCTCAAAAGTCCGTTAGTTTTAAAATCTTATAGAGTTATGTTATAATAAAGAAATTGGATAAGATGTTTTTGAGTTTATGGTCGGAATCGGAAAAACTGATTTGTGATCAAATTTTGATTTATATTATTTTTTTTAATATATATAAAAAGTAACAAAATTATTATAATAAATTTTGAATTTGTAGTAAAATAATGATCATTAATTATCTAGTAAATTTAAGTTGAATCATCGTAATGATTCGGGAAAAAAACAGCCTTTTAAATAATCCAGTGGTGATTCCTAAAAGACATACTCCTATTATTGTTAAATACTTTTGGTCTTTGAATTACTCTGGTGCATAAAAAATGATTTATATATTTTTATGGAATTAAAAAAAATAATAATATTATACATTTTAAAATAATATTTTAAATAATGTTATATACTTTTTAATAAAAAATAATGTTATATGTTTTTTAAGAAACATTTAAAATGATTTTTTTTTATAGATAAATTAAATATTATTTAATTTATTTTAAAAAATTTATAAATTTAAAAAAAATTATAAATCACAAGATATTATATAAAGTGTTTTTTTTTAATTGATATAATATATATTCAGAAATTTTATATACTTGTGGTTTTAATATAATGTTTATAAAACATATGTTTTTAATTTATATATTATATATATATATATATATATATATATATATATATATATTTAAGAAAAGATATTATAATAGTCCTAAATGTATATTATAGAGATTTAATAATTTATATTTATTATAGTAAGTGTATAGTATTGTTTTAGTTGTTAGAAAATAATAAAAGGATCAAAAAATAGTTTATTAAGATCACAGTTAAGTTAAACACTAAATTTGTGTATGAGATTTTTATGTTTGTTGGACATGTTTTTAGTTTATTAAGATTATAGACAAGTTAGACACTAAATTGGTCTATGAGATCTCTTTGTTTATGGGACAAGGGACCTACCTCTGCGGCGATTTGATTGTTAAAGTCTACAAAGAAATATCTGCGACGATTTGATTGTTAAAGTCTACAAAGACATATCTGCGACGATGTGATTGTTAGAGTCTACAAAAAAAGAAATCCCGATTGGTCGCCTCCTGCTCTGCAACCTGCGAGATCTGCATTCCCTGCGATTTGAAGTTTGCGAGCGCACCCACTTACTGCACGGCTTGATCCCTGCGTGCGTGTCCGCCGAGGGCTTTGCTGCAAGTTGCAGCCAGTCTGGCTAGATCTGTTGGCTCTTCATGGAGGAGTTGACTCCCCCTTAGGGGTCTTCCTCTCCTCCTCCGCCTTCCGCCGCTAAGTCCTTCAGAACCTTGCTGGCCTCTCTGCCCAAGAAGAAATGCGTGGAAGCTGCAAAGTTTGTAAAAAAACTAGAAGATATCCCCAAGATCGCCCTTTCGCTTGAAGGTCCGATTCAGGTAGCCTTGTCTCTAGCAGATCGTGCTCTGGTCGGTCAGTTTACAGGACTTTGGCCTTCCCCAAAATCAACTGAGAACTAGGTCGCTAGGAACTGGGCACCTCTGATAAAAAACAAGGTAACTTCTTACTTCCTCGGAAGAGGATATTTCTTATTTGAATTTTCTGCAAAAGAGGACAAAGATCTCATTTTCAGGAATGGCCCCTACTTCATGGGCCTTCAAGGTCTGTATTTAAATAAATGGATGCCAGACTTTGATCCGGCAGTGGATGTGCCTACAGCAATCCCGGTGTGGGTAAGACTCCCCAATCTTCCCGTTCACTGCTGGAACTGGGACTCTCTGAAACATATAGGAAACACTCTTGGGAAGTTTATAGACAAGGCCAACAACAAGATCAGTATGATTGTGCCAGAATCTGTGTGGAGGTAGATCTGGAGGTCGGACTACCAGAAGCCATTAAAATAATTGTAGGTCCCTGGACTCATGTAACAAAACTGGATTATGAGCAGCTGTCGTTCAAATGTTGGAAATGCCACGTCTACAGACACTTTGCCAGAAACTACCCGTCCAAAGGGGTGGAAGAAAAAGGGAAGGAAGAAGGATGGAATCAGGCAAAGCGTTCCAAAACTTCTCACAAGAAGAATGCAAATGCAAATGTGAAAGCTCCCCAAGTGGGTCCTACTCAGAAACCATCCATGGAAAGCCAAGGGAACAAATTCGAGATCCTTGGATCTGAAATCATGACCACGTAGGAGACAAAAATCCCAAAGGAGTCCTCTCCATCTAAAGCCTCCCCCTCCAAAAGTGTACCAGAGAGGTCCAAAGGGAGGATATCAGAAGAAGAGGAGGAAACCCAAGAGTCCGAGGAATCAGAGGAAGAAGGGTAAATAAGTGAATCATAGTCTTCTCCCAGAAGATCTACAAGAGGACGCATGCCAACAAAGGAAGAAAGAGAGCAAGAAACTTATAAGGACAAGCTTCAGGGCAGCCAGCCAACGCTAGAGAAACTCCTACCAAAAACCTCGAAGATGAAGAGGATCCAACCCCAGGGCTCCAAGGGAGCTCATCACAGCAAAAGTAAATGATGAAGATAGTCTCCTGGAATTGTAGGGGAATGGGCACCAAAGCCAAGGAAGAAGTAATGAATAGTTTAATAAGACTGGAAGCCCCGGACATCCTTCTCATCCAAGAGATTAAATTGGAGGACTCAACTTTCCTCCAAGCAAGCAAAAAATTTTGGAAGAAAGACGGAGCGCAAGCAACCTCTGCTAGTGGAGCATCGGGAGGACTTGGGTCGCTTTGGAATCCTAATAAGTTCTCATTAATCTCTAATTCACTGAACACTCATTGGATTTTTTTAAAAATGCAGCATTTAGAATCTAAGGAAATTATTTGCATGTTCAATGTATATGCTCCTAACAATGCAGGTGAGAAAAAATTATGTTGGGACTCCAATAAAAGCTTGGCAGAACTAGAGAACCTGGAGAATACAATCATAGCCGGAGACCTCAACCTCACCCTCCTCTTGTCAGAAAAAAGAGGAGGCAGTATTGTCAGGGATCCGACAAGAGAATTAGCGGAAGACCTCATGCAAGATTGGGATCTGATAGACATTAAGCCGACTACTGGTAAGTTCAGTTGGTCAAATAAGAGAGTTGGTCCGGGGTACATAGCAGCAATACTTGATAGATTTTTGGTTCAAAGCTCCTTCCTACTTCTTGGATTAGAAGCTAGATTGTGCATTCTTCATAGCAGTGTATCAGATCACAAGCCCATTAGCCTAGAGCTACTGACCCCCAAGGATCTGGGACCTATACCTTTCAAATTCAGCTCTCTCTGGACCAAAGAGGCAGACTTCGTGGAAAAGGTCAGAGACTGCTGGAAAGATCCAGTTAAGGGCTCCGCCTTTTTTGTTTGGGAGGAAAAACTCAGAAGGGTTAAAACCATGCTGAAAAATTAGGCTAAGACCCTGCCCAACCCTACTGTGGAAAGGAAAAAAATACAAAGTGCTCTGGAAAGCCAACATCTCCATCTAGAAGTAGCTAAAATTACTAAAGATGAGTTGGAGAAGGAGGCCAAGCTTCAACAAAGTTTCCACAAGGCCTGTCTGGCAAAAGAAGAATATTGGAGGCTCAAGTCCAAGAGTCTTTGGCTCAAATATGGCGACAGAAACTCCTCCTTTTTCCATAAACAAGCCCAAGCCAGGAAAGGCCGCAATTCCATCACTTAAATAAAAGAAGATAACTGCACACTGAAGGACTTTGTCAGCATAAAAAAGGCAGCATCAGAGCGCTTTGAGAAGTTGTATAAGGAAGATATAGGAGTTGGTCAAAATGATATTCTGTTGGACGTTGTCCCCAGCCTTATCACCTCCAGAATGAACCAGGCACTTGAAGGCAAAATCACTCAAAAGGAAGTCAGGGAGGCCCTCTTCGCAATGGATCCCGATAAAGCTCTGGGACCGAATGGTTTTACGCCTAGATTTCTCCAGACCTGTTGGCAGATTGCTGAGAAGGAGTTATTCAAAATGATTCAGAAGTCCCAAGACTGTCAGAAGATTGGAGGCTGTACAAATTCAGCCTTTCTCGCCCTCATCCCCAAAGAAAAAAGGAGCAAACTCTTTCAGCAGATTTCGCCCAATCTCCTTATGTAATATTGGGTACAAAGTGATAACCAAAGTGATAGCTAACAGGTTGAAAATAATTCTCCCCAAAATCATCCCAGATAATAAAGGTGGATTTATTCATGGCAGGAAGCTTGTGGACAATTTCGTTCTGGTTCAAGAAGCGATTCATTCCAGCCTACACCGAAAGGAAAAAGGTATGGTTATTAAATTAGATCTAGCAAATGCTTTTGATCATGTTAGACATAGTTTTTTGTTTGATGTGCTGCAAAAACTGGGGTTCGGTCAAAATTTCATCAAGTGGATTAGAGCCTGTATTTCAGAAACTTGGATTTCCCCCCTGGTGAACGGTAGGGCTGCTGAGTTTTTCAAATCCACTAGAGGGCTGAGGCAGGGGTGTCCCCTTTCACCCCTCCTATTCGTGCTACAGGCTTCTATCCTCAGCTTTTATCCAGGGAAAAAGCAGCAAGATCAAGACATCGTTGGCCTGTGCATTGCAAGAGGGGTAAAAATCATCAATCACGCCCTCTTCATTGATGATACCTTACTGCTAGGGGCTGCATCTCCTCATTCAGTAATTAAATTCAAAAAGTACTGGAAGACTACTGTAAGGTCCGGGGTAGCGTATTAAACAATGGCAAATGCCATACCTACTGTTGGAATATTCCTGCTTCAACTCCAAGCTCCATTGCTAGATGCCTAGGCTTTTCAGCCTCTACATCTTAGTCCTCATTCAAATATCTTGGACTGCCCATCTTCCACAAGAGGGCCTTGAGCAAAGATTGGTATCCCCAGTTAGACAAATTCAAGGCAAAAATGCAGGCCTGGGGATCCTCTTGGCTCAATATAGCCGGAAAATCAGTGCTCATTAAAGCAATGCTTAGCAACCTTCTGTTATTCAAATTCTCTGTTCTCTTGGCACCTATGGGAATCATCAAAAAGATGGAGGAGCTAATTAGAAAGTTTTTCTGGAAAGGAGACAAACAAAACGAGAAGAGGATTCCCCTATTCAATTGGGAAATAGTCACCAGACCAATTCAGGAGGGAGGACTAGACTTCAAAGACCTCAGTGTTCAAAACTTAGCCATGGGAGCCAAATTGATTTGGAAAATCATAGCTCCAAATCCAGGTTGGGTACAAGCTGCACTGTGGAGGAAATACTTCAGAGGACTGAGACTTAGATGCCTGGATCAGCCCAAAAATCAACTCAAAACCCCTTTCAGCATGATCAACAACAAAATTGGCTCGCTGATAAGAAATCATTCCTTCTAGATTCCAAGAAATGGAAAACATATCAATCTGTGGAAAGACAGTATTCTGAATAGACCCCCGCTGGCAAAATCGAGAGACATGATAGAGCTGAAACGTTGGATGTCAGAGGCTATCATCAACACACTGTGGGACCTCTCGAATTGGAAGGGTGACGTTTGGACGGGCTGGAAACAGCTCCCAATTCCACCCGCCTTGCAATCAGAACTGGCAACGTTCACCATGAAGATGCACGGGCTGGCTCCAATTCACGCACGTAGGTAGGATGTGAGAGGTTGGGGCTCAAATCTGGCAGGTTACACGGTAGCTTAGGGCTACGCTAAATGTCTAGAGCGGCCTCACGTGCCTCCCAATCCTACCCCCTAGGTAGGCATTTGGAAATTCCCTTCAATTCCAAAAGTCGACCACTTCTGTTGGCTTCTCTGTCATCAAAAAATTATAGTTGAAGACAGGCTTCAAAAAAGGGGCATCGCTGGGCCTTCAAGATGCACGCTTTGCAAGGAAAACATGGAATCCGCCCTCCACCTCATCATCGAGTGCAAGTTCGCAGTTTTCATATGGCAGGAACTTCTTGGTTCCTAGAAGTATAAGTTCATCTTCCCCTCCTCAATTTCGGATGTGTTTACGGGCTGGATGACCAGATATCCAAGCCCATTTCCAAAAAATAAAACAATCAGGGTAGCGTGGAGTGCACTGCCTAAATTCATTAGTTGGCAAGTCTGGATGGAAAGGAACAGAAGAATATTTCGAAATAAGGAACAGGACTTCATAATAGTTGCCAACTTAGTGAAAAGTCAGCTAGTTGAGTGGTTGGGAGACAAAGGAGATGATTCAAATCTAAGCCAGCAAGACATTGATCTGGGAACTGCCCTCAATTTCAAATTTCAAAAATCGAATAGCTCTCCTCCAACTCTCAAAGAATGGAAAATCAGGAAAAACGAAGAAGATTTTCAATCTTGGCTGTCCAAGCAAACACTTCCTTCTCTCTTCTTTGATGGGGCAGCCAAAGGGAATCCAGGATTTGTTGGAGCTGGAGGGCTCATCATAAACCCAGATGAAACATCCTCGCACAGATTTGCTTGGGGATTAGGTCATTCCTCAAGCATACAAGCGAAAGCGATGGCCCTTTTTCAAGGAATCAAACTCCTCAAAGAGTTGGGCCTCAAGGAGGAAAATGTCTTTGGGGATTCCCAGGCTATCATCAAAGTAGTGGCAACCAATTCTAATCCAACGGACCTGCAGCTAGCAAGGATAATTACAATGATTAGAGACATGGCAAAGTCCTTGAATCTGAAATACCTTCATGTCTTGAGAATAAATAACAAAGAAGCAGACATTGAGGCAAACAAGGCAGTCCAATTAGCTGCTGGTACTATTCTTAGAGACAAGGAAATCCTTTGGGACCCAATCCCCTAAAGAGCCATGTTTTATTGCATTCTATTGAAACAGTTTGTTTGTATTTTTCAGCTCGGGAAATTAGCAACAGAAGTACACTATATTAAATGTAAAAAGAGGAGCCTGATAAGCGTAGGCATTAGGTTCCTCTTGCTGGAAATTCATGCAGTAATCTGCTTCTCTTTTTGTAATCGAATTTGTGGCTCTTAGCCAATCAGTTAATGAAATCCCATAACCGTTTTTGTAAAAAAAATAAAAAAATCTACAAATGCATATATTTATATATATATACATATACATATACATATACATATACACATACATATATATACATACATATATATACACACACACACACACACACACACACACACACACACACACACACATATATATATTGTACCCAAGCATATATATTGTACCCTCTCTCGATTTGAACTTGTGACCTCTTAGGAGCAAACACATGCTCTTAACAATTAGGCTCACTCACATTGTTTATTAGCTTTAAAACAATGAAGTATAGGTTTTAGTGTTTTTTTATAGCCTTGAATTTTTATATGTTTTTAATTTAAGGTAATTGTTATTAACAATTCAATTAGTATTGTTCTAACTTTTAGATATGCATGTTCCTCTGTAGTAGCTAACATCCATTAAAGGTTTTTTATGTTGCGAAGGCCTTTTCAAACAAGTACAGTTTAATTGTTCTTCATTTTGTGTAATATCCCTTTCTTTTAATCCCTCGAGTTTTGTAATGTAACTAAAGCATGATAATGTTCGAGAATAAGCATGGCTATATGGCTAAATTGTTTCATGTAAATATTTTTGTTGATTTGAATTACAAATTGTTGAATATGAAGATGAGGACATGCCTATACAAATCCCAAGGGTAGCTTACTTAGGGAGAATGTGAGGGAGATTGGGAAGTTTTCCAATCTTCCATGAATTTAATGTTCAAACCCCCTGATGCATTGATTGAGCTACAACTACCCAGGCAATTATATAAGGAAGGGGGAAACAGGTGTGAGCGCCACCTAAGGCAGGGTTGTGTACCACACGGCAATTAGGTTGACTTCACGTCCCCCTACACGAAGCAAAAATGCTCATGGGGAAGATTAGTATATATATATATATATATATATATATATATATATATATATATATATATATATATATATATATATATATATATATATATAATATATATATATATATATAGAGAGAGAGAGAGAGAGAGAGAGAGAGAGAGAAGAGAGAAGAGAGAGAGAGAGAGGAAGAGGTTTTGGAAGCCGAAGAGTATTGCATCGATTTTTGAAGACAAAAAGAAACTTGAATAGTGTGTATTCCAAACCCTTAAGAACCCTTTTAACCTATAATATGTGTGTGGAAACTAGATCGTTGAGTTTAGGTTTGACTAGTGACAGTTAGGGAAACAATTGGGAGAATCCCTCATGTTGAGATAAGTTGTAAAGAGGAACCTTGCTTGTATGATTATGTTGTCCACATGAAGCACCAGAGGAGGGAAGACCATGTAGGTACCATAGGAGCATATAAGAGGTCTTCCTTTGTGTTGTAGAGGCCTCAATGGCCATACTTTTTGTGTATTGAGCCCTAACCTCGGAGCTTGAGAAGTGGCATCCCTATTTCCCAACCTTTGAAGGAGATTGGCCTTCAACCTTTGCATATAATTGACCTTTGGTGTAATACCCAAAGTGAAGCATCCTTTAGACATAGGATCTAATTTGCGGGTGGCCAACTGCAAGAAAAATTATAGTGTAGTTATGCTAACAGATGGGTGGAGCGTGGCAATCCCATATTTAGCCTTTGTGGCAAATAAGTGAAATAGATAAGTGCAATTATATCTTATGAATTGATTTGTAATTATTATTAAATGTTTCTTGTTTATATACCAAGCTGGAAATTATGTGTATATTTGCAATATTAAACTAAAATTTGTTGTATTACCTCAATTGATATGTGTGAGAAGTGAGCTGGATGGGAACACTGTAACAACCTCGGGTTAAAGTTTCATGTAATAAATGTTGAAAAAATTGCAGCAAGAAAGTCTCAATTTGATTTTGCCTTGGTCAAATTGAGAAAATTTGAATTTCCACATGAGTAGACAACTTGGATGCAATTAACTTGTGTGACATGGCTTATGTCACTCAGTTAGCTTAGTAAATTCGAGTTAGAGGAGTTAGAGTTTAGTTAAGCATGTGAGATTGCTAATTTGTAGCAATCAAGGTCAGTTATTTCTAGTTGTTTTCAATTAAACTAGTTCTAACTATTTGAGGAACTAATGGAAGGTAAGTTGTGCAATGGGACTTTAGTCTAACTTAGTGATCATCAAGTTAATTGATCAATCGAAACAAAATAGCTACTGCATGTAGAGAATTCAAGCTCCCCAACTATGGTGGAGATTCCAAGGCAATGTAACATCAGTTGTAGACTAGTCTTGAGTGTACAAGTGTTGCATGCAGTCAGATGATCAACCTTGGGAATTACGCAATCATTTTGGAGGAAATTCCTAAATAATGTGGGCCTAATTTCCTCAAGATTTGTGCAAGGAAATAGGGGCTCAAGAAAAGACATAAATTGATTAAGTCTGGGTTAGAGCTTCTAAGTGAGTAGAGAGATAGGTTATTCACTTGCAGGTTGAGCTCATATTAAGCTAGCAATTGTAATACATCTCTATTCGTCAAATTAATGAAAGTAGGAAAAGGGATTTTTAGCAGCTTTCCCTAGAAAAATATTGTGTGCATGTGTGTTATTTCTCATTGTATGTTTGTGATTGATGTTCTAAATTGTGAATTGAATTTCACAGAGCAGTAGAGTAGGATTGTGTCTTATGATTTCAATTAAAATTTCATGAGTAGTTACAATTCTACACCATAATTTCTACATGGTATCAAAGCATGTTTCACATTAGAACAAGAATTTCGAAGTTGTTTCTCTGGAGGATCGAATTTGTAGTTCAATGTAGCAAGATCTCTTCAGAGGGGGGAGATGACCATCAACGGGCTGAGACTAAAGTATGCCCTGGAAGGCAGCTCTAATTTCATTGCATGGAAGGATCGCATGGAGGCAGTGTTGGATGATAATGGATTGCTAGAATATGTGAAGACAAATATTGCAAAACCACAAGCATCTGATGCATAGAACCTAGCCTAATGGAATAAATATGTAGCGAAGGTGAGGAGAATAATCTTGGAGGGAGTATGAGACCACGTTGTCTCAAATATCCATGGGAAAGAAACTCCTTTCACAATGTGGAAAGCACTGACAAAATTGTTCGAGAATAGCAGGACCACACGAAATTGGCTCTCAAGGATAAACTTCGAAATATGAAGATGCAAAAGAATGACACTATCCCACAGTATTTGAGCATATTTACACAAGTTAGTGATGAACTTGATGGAGTAGGTGTTAATGTTGCAGAAGATGACTTGGTAAGCCTAGCCCTTTTAGGCCTTCCCAAGAGATGGCATAGCTACAAAGATTCGGTGGACGGGAGGGAGAAACTACCAAATTGGGAACCCTTATGGTCTGCTTTGGTACATGAGGAAATAAGTTGGAATACTAGAGATGGGACTTCATATAAGGGAGAGGATGAAGAAAAAATTGCATTTATTGGAAAGGGAAAGAAGGGAAAGGGAAGAAATCTCATACCAAACCAGAATCCAACCAAGGGGGCAAGAAGAAAGATTTGACCAAAATTAAATGCTTCAATTACCATGAATTCAGGCACTATGCCACAAAGTGTCCACACAAAAATTCAAGCAAGAAGACCTTAAGAGGAGCAATAGCTGAAGCTTTGGCTTCATAGTTCAAGCTTGACTTCACCCTTATCGCATGTATGGCCAACACAATTATGCGGAGCATGTGGTACTTGGACTCAGGGGCACCGTTCTACATGATAGGGTGTAGAGAGTTTTTCAGTGACCAAGAGGAGAAAGATCTCCAGATGCACATCGAGTTGGGTGAGCCAGGACTAGGAACTAGCATATAAAGGGGCTTGCCAACGTATTGGCCTTTAGGCAAATGCAAAGAATGGAGTGTGGAGAAATGTTGATATAGTGAGGCCCAAGCGACAAACAATCTCTTAACAACATTAAATTATTGTCGACGGGGCTATCATCTAATGCCCTCATATATTGGTGAAAACTGAAGTATTAGGCACTTGGGAATTTTGAAGAGTGACATCAGTGTGACAACACAAGCAGTGGTGTGGAAACACCATGTGGCTAACATGTGCCACCCAAATGTGGCCCTATTGGACATGCCAATTATACAACAATGAGTGACATGTGACACATGTGAGGACACATTAGCATCCATGACACATCAAGTGGTGATTAGTTATCGGTGATCGATGTGGCATGCCAAGTTGTCATATCAGTCTGTTGGGAGATTGGGGGGACATATCCTGGAATTACTGAGATCCTAATATCTCAATATACATGTCAGCCTTACCACGTGTCAAACGCAATAACTACCACCATGTGGCGAGTTGTGATTGTGTAACAACGTTGGGTCAAAAGTTCATGTAATAAAGTTAATAAAGGCAAAAATAAGACCGAGGTCATGGGACATGTATTCCAATATGGATGTTGGTCAAAACATCCTAAGGGTGTTCATTTGGTTTATTATGGCTAAGGAAATTGGAAAAGGCATTAGCAAACGCTTTGAAAAGGCAAAAGACATTTATTGGGATTTATTTATGAAAATAAAGGAAATAGGAGAAAAGGGGGATGAAAGGTCACAAGTTTGCATGAGAGGGGAATTGAAGGAAAATGAGAGGAAATTGAAGGAAATAGAGGCCTTAAAGATAAAAAGGCTGCTAAGGATCAGTTTGTAGCTTTTTTGTCAATTTAGTTTTGGATCTCTCTCTATTCTCCCATACTCTTGCACACTTATAACATTCTTGAAGCACTCTAGCTTTTGAGAAAGGAAAGCCAAGGAAGGAGAAGGAAGCAAGGGACAAGAAAGGAAAAGTTGGATCAAGCATCTTCAACAAGAATAGTTGTAGGCAATAGGTTGCATGTGTGATTTCCTAGTTGGTTTATGAATGCATGGTACATGCATGTGCATATTTAGTTCTCTTGTTGTCATGGGCATGGGTTTTTCCAGGTGTGACAGTGGTTTCAACCTTGCCTTTCCATTTCCAGATAGCCATGGTGTGATGGGGTTCTTTCATTTGGTTGAGCTTTGAATTGCCACATGGTTTTGGAACTGGGGGAGGTGGTCTCAGTAAAATTCCCAAGGGCCTAGGTATCCCTTGACCCGTTTTGGTGGGATTGTGGTAAAGCCTGAGGGTGGAGAGGGGAAAATTCCTCAATGTATTGTTGGAATTATGATATAGGTGGTGTCCTTGATGGCAACTCACTTAGATAAAAGATCACAGTACAACAGGTTAACAACAAAGAATTACATATCAGACTACACAGGATGAAGAAAGAAAGGTATACGCACGTTCACCTTGACCAAGCTGCGTATACACGCAGGTTCACTGACCACAAGTAGCGTATACGTACACACGGACTTTCACAGAAGGAAAAGCGTGTATACCTTGGAAAACTAAGTTTTTGGTCCGAGGTATTTGGTCCATGGTATTTTGATCCATGGTATTGGTCCAAGGTATCTAGTCTGAGGTATTGACCCTAGATATTTGGTCCAAGGTATTGGTCCTAAGTGGTTTTGGTCCATGGTATTGAAAAAGGCCTAAAACTATAAAAGGAGGAGAAGATCATTAGGCCAGGAGTGCAAGTATCAAATATCTGATGAAGTGTGAGATCTAGTATGCAGGTTATTGGTTTATGGTATTGTGCTTGATCCGAACCAAGGATGAACCTTAGCGGTTGATGAAGGATAAGGTCTAATGATGTATCAAGATATTAAGGCTTGAAATGAATTATCATTATGTGGTTTGATCATGTATAGTCTAGATCTGAATACTGACGCATGTGTTATTCTGTAAATATTATGATCTGGGTATAACTGAAGTCTGGAATCGCTGTAGAATTATGAATTAATATCTGTAGATGTATACGCTGGTTGGCTTTGAGAAAAGCGCGCATACACGTAGGTTCAACATAGGGAAGTAGCATATACCTTATAAAGTATGTTTCAGTTGTTTTTGTTTGTTGTTGCAGAGTTCTGGGTTTTGGTTTGGGTTCTAGTTACTGTATTTTTAATGATCATATTGATTGTGGTTTAATGATGGGTTGTCAAAGTGATTGATTGATTCGGTTTTGGTTGATTCGTAAAGTGATGATTGAGTCTCACTGATTGGTTGATGATGATTGAATGCAATTATGATGTATTTGATGGATCCAATTTGAAAATTTATGAAACATGGTCCTTGGAGGAAGAAATAAGGTCGTAGCCTTTTGTAGGTCCCTGCCTGTGTACTAGTAAACATATCAGCTAGTACAAGAGTTAGGGGGTTGTAGCTCCCTTCCGGTAGAAGCTGGAGAATGAGAGAAGGTTGTAATATTTTGCAGGTAGAAGCCTGCGTACTAGTATAAGTTTCCACCAGTACAAGATTGTAAACATATTTTCTTATTATTAAAAGAAGACAAAGACGACAACAACATGCGGTTTTCACCCACATTGGGTTTCCACCTTATATCTTGGTGTTCATGTGTGTTGCTTATGTGTGATGCTTTATTATGATCTTACTACACTATCTAATAAATCTCTAATATACTGGTTAAAGTTCAATGCATGATAAATTGGGTAAATCAAAATTTCTCTGCATATACGTTGGTTGCTTTAAGTACAGTCGCGTATACACGCTAGCTCACTTAGCTGAAGTAGCTTATACAAATCTGTTTGGAAATTAAATTATTGATCTGATAATACTGATTCACCCCCCCTCTCAGTATTATTTCCAACAATTGGTATCAGAGCAGGTCCTTCAGGAGAAGCTTGATCGCTTGAAGGGAGATTCATCATCATGAGTAATCAAGAAAGCGTGGGATCCATCAGACCGCCAATCTTTGATGGGAGCAACTTTGTTTATTGGAAGATAAGAACCACAACCTATCTAGAATCACTTGGAACGGATGTATGGGAAATCGTGGAAGGAGGATATACATTTCCATCAGCAATTCCTACAGATATAGCAGGTAAAAACCAATATGAAACCAATGCCAGGGTTGTCAATACATTATTGGGAAGTCTGTCACAATCAGAGTTTGTCAAAGTTATGCAGCTCAAATCAGCGAAAGAAATATGGGACAAAATCATTCTAAGCTACGAAGGAGGCTCTCAGGTAAAACGTGCTAAACTGCAAACTGAGAATTCAATATGAAACTCTTAAGATGCACAATGATGAAAGTATAGCTAGTTACTTGTTACGTATAGATGAGTTTGTTAATTGTATGAAGAATCTAGGTGAAGAGATAAAAGAAGTTACCTTAGTTGAGAAAGTTTTAATATCCTTGTCTACTAAATTGAATCAAAAGTATCTGCCATAGAAGAAAGACGAGATCTACAGACTATCACTATGACACAGCTGCACGAAATCTTAATTGCCTTTGAGATGAGAAAAGGAGGCCCATCAGATATGACAGAAGCCACATTTAAAGCTTTAGCAAAAGGAAAGGAAGAACTCAATGAATCAAGACATATTTCAGAAGAAGAAGATGATGTAAACTTTGTCAAGAAGCTTCAACGAGGTTCTGGAAGATTTAGAGGTAAACTTATAGAAATTTGTAGAATTTTTCTACAAATCTGCTAGCTCTGATACCATGTGGAACTTTTTCTACAGATCAGCTAGCTCTAATACCATGTAGAAAATATCACCTGTAGAACAAACAGATATATGCAATGTCCTAAAGCATAATACTTGTTCTACTTCTATAAAACATTAAGCGGAAGCATAACCGAATTCATGAGCAACATCAAGTAGAAACATGCATAACTAATCAAGAGAAATCAATCACACATAACTCAAGATATATCCAGGGGAAAGCACCAGCATAAAACCCCAACCATGTATTATCAATCAAGTGGAAATCCTCTTCACAATACAAAAAGAATAAGCTCTCAAGCTATCATGCTCTCTCTGTAATCAGAAGATCTTGATGATCTTCAATCAAAAGATGAAAATCATGGACTACCTAGGCCTAAATATATAGGCCACAAGTCCTCCAATCTCCTATAATAGATCCTTCTTCATGCAATGAATACTTACTAGAAACATCCAAGCATCTGATAGTACATTGTCCCACATCTGATCTCAACTAGGTCTCTAACAGAATTGATATGCAACAGTTATCCATGAGTGAATTCTCAGTTATCTAAAATAATAGTTGTCACATGCATGCAAGCATTAACAAACTGTATTTTATTATTTTAACAACTTGTTAAAATAATCTAACCGGGCTTGACTAGTTAGAACTAAGTCAACTGATTCTCTCATTATAGAACTCATACTTATTCCCTCAATCAATGGGACAACTCATGTGCATGCTCACAAAGAATTCAAATTTGAATTTCCTTAACTAATTAACTCAACTAAATTAATTAATTAATTAATATTTCCAACTGTTGTTAAGACCAAAATTAATTTTACTTCCTATAGATAGACTAGGGACTGCTATAAATAGGAAGGGACCCAGAAATGCTATTTTTAGAACTTTCTATTTTTAGCAGTTTCACCTCTCACCCAATGTGGCCAATAACCTCACTGGCCAAATTGCTATTTTTAGACATGCTATTTTTAGCAGGTTTATTTTTAGCACATTCTAAATTTAAAATTTCTTGTTGCACATTTTTCAACACTCCCTCTCAACAGGAAAGGCTTCCTCTCGAACTCGATCCTGTAACTCTAGAATGTTCTGCATGCAACACATCTACCCAGTCCACTTGCTCCAACAACACTTGGAACAAAAACACTCCCAACTGACCACTCTATTGGGCTAGGAACATACTCTGATGCTAAAGCTCTACCTGCTACTGACAAGTGCTCCCTCTCTGACATCTGCGCTATTGCAACATCTCCATGCATCTTGCACCATTTCACACCTGTCTGTGCCACCTAGCACTGTGCAAAAGACTTGTGCCTCTTGCATTGCAACAACCTGCTAGCTATGCGTTGTCTTGGGATTCCCTACTTTGTCGCTCTCTCTGTCGTTCCATCCACATTTGTCTCTACCCAATCATTCAGTTCCTACTACTCCATAATGGGGCTCAGCAAGGCCTCATCCTAGAGGTTGGGTACCTCAAGGATCCCGCCCCTCCTCCTTGGGACGATCACTCCACATCACCCTACCTCTTACTTGGAGGTATGGCTGCATGTGATCCCTCAGCCCACCTGGCTCGAAGTTTACCCCTACTGGAGGTCTCTACATGAGTAGATGTCTCTATTCGATCTCCTCTCAGCTTCTCTTGTTGTCGTTGCTCCACAACCTCCTGAAGTTGCTGCACCAATCATGGCTCCTCCACAATCGTCTGAGACTTCTTCTGGCGCTTCATGTTGAGAGGCAATATACCCTCCCTCTCAACCACCAAGTCTCTAACCTTGTCTTGCTCCTCAAGGCTTTGCATGCATCTTGTACCTCAAGTGCATATAGGTTCTTGGCTAGCACACCAATCTATTTCCACTTTCCTGCTGTCACGAAATTTTCTAGAAAAGGTGTTGATTTTAAATCAGCAACATCTCCCTCATCCGAACTCCAATTCAGCTGATTTTTTTTTTGGGTATTTTCTCGCAAGGAATCCAAATATGCTAATTGTTTTTGAAAATTTTGTATGGAAATTTTCAAATCTGCTCTGCAAACTCTCGGCCCAAAACTCAAAACTTTGAAATCTCCTCTCAGTATACTGTTCTCTCCTTGATCACCTGTGCTTTGATACCATGTAGAATTTTGTAGAATTTTTCCTACAAATCAGCTAGCTCTGATACCATGCATAACTTTTTCTACATATCAGCTAGCTCCGATACCATGTAGAAACTATCACCTCTAGAACAAACCGATATATGCAATGTCCTAAAACATAATACTTGTTCTACTTCTACAAAACATTAAGCGGAAGCATAATCGAATTCATGAGAAACATCAAGTAGAAACATGCATAACTGATCAAGAGAAATCAATCACACATAACACAAGATATATCCAGGGGAAAGCACCAGCATAAAACCCCAACCATGTATTATCAATCAAGTGGAAATCCTCTTCGCAATACAAAAAGAATCAGCTCTCAAGCTATCTTGCTTTCTCTGTAATCAAAAGATCTTGATGATCTTCAATCAGAAGATGAAAATCATGGACTACCTAGGCCTCAATATATAGGCCACAATTCCTCCAATCTCCTATAATAGATCCTTCTCCATTCAATGAATACTTACTAGAAATATCCAAGCATCTGATAGTACACTATCCCACTTTTGATCTCAACTGGGTCTCTGACAGAATTGACATGCAACAGTTATCCATGAGTGAATTCTCAGTTATCTAAAATAATAGTTGTCACATGCATGCAAGCATTAACAAACTATATTTTATTATTTTAACAACTTGTTAAAATAATCTAACTTGACTTGACTAGTTAGAACTAAGTCAGCTGATTCTCTCATTATAGAACTCATACTTATTCCCTCAATTAGTGGAGGAAATTAAGGATAAATTCCTCAATCAGTGGGACAACTCATGTGCATGCTCACAAAGAATTCAAATTCGAATTTCCTTAACTAATTAACTCAACTAAATTAATTAATTAATATTTCCAACTGCTGTTAAGACCAAAATTAATTTTACTTCCTATAGATAGGCTAGGGACTACTATAAATAGGAAGGGACCCAGAAATACTATTTTTAGAACTTTTTATTTTTAGTAGTTTCACCTCTCACCCAATGTGGCCAATGACCTCACTAGCCAAACTGCTATTTTTAGCAGGTCTATTTTAGCACATTTTAAATTTAACATTTCTTGTTGCACATTTTTCAACACTCCCTCTCAACAAGAAAGGCTTCCTCTCGAACTCGATCCTGTAACTCTAGAATGTTCTGCATGCAACACATCTACCTGGTCCACTTGTTCCAACAACACTTGGGACAAAAACACTCCCAACTGACCACTCTATTGGGCTAGGAACATACTCTAATGCTAAAGCTCTACCTGCTGCTGACAAGTGCTCCCTCTCTGACATCTGCGCTACTGCAACATCTCCATGCATCTTGTACCATTGCACACCTCTCTATGCCACCTAGCACTGTGCAAAAGACTTGTGCCTCTTGCATTGCCACAACCTGCTAGCTATGCATTGTCTTGGGATTCCCTGCTTTGTCGCTCTCTCTGCCGCTCCATCCGCATATGTCTCTACCCAATCATTCAATTCCTACTACTCCACATCGGGGCTCCCATAGCAAGGTCTCATCCAAGAGGTTGGGTACCTCAAGGATCCTGCCCCTCCTCCTTAGGATGATCACTCCACATCACCCCACCTCCTACCTAGAGGTATGGCTGCATGTGATCCCTCAGCCCACCTGGCTCGAAGTTTCCCCCTACTGGAGGTCTCTGCATGAGTAGATGTCTCTACTCGGTCTCCTCTCAACTTCTCTTGTTGTGGCTGCTCCGCAACCTCCTGAAGCTGCTGCACCAATCGTGGCTCCTCCACAATCGTCTGAGACTTCTTCTGGCACTTCATGTTGAGAGGCAATATACCCTCCCTCTCAACCACCAAGTCTCTAACCTTTGCCTTGTTCTTCAAGGCTTTGCATGCATCTTGTACCTCAAGTGCATATAGGTTCTTGTCTAGCACACCAATCTATTTCCACTTTCCCGCCGTCACGAAATTTTCTAGAAAAGGAGTTGATTTTAAATCAGCGATATCTCCCTCATCCGAACTCCGATTCAGCCGATTTTTTTTTTTGGGTACTTTTCCGCAAGGAATCCAAATATGCTATTTTTTTTTTTAAAATTGTGTACAGAAATTTTCAGATCTACTCTGCAAACTCTCAGCCCAAAACTCAAAACTTTGAAATATCCTCTCAGTATACTGTTCTCTCCTTGATCACATGTGCTCTGATACCGTGTAGAATTTTGTAGAATTTTTCCTACAAATTAGCTACTCCGATACCATGTAGAACTTTTTCTACAAATTAGCTAGCTCCGATACCATGTAGAAACTATCACCTGTAGAACAAACCGATATATGCAATGTCCTAAAGCATAATACTTGTTCTACTTCTACAAAACATTAAGTGGAAGCATAATCAAATTCACGAGCAACATCAAGTAGAAACATGCATAACTGATCAAGAGAAATCAATCACACATAACACATGATATATCCAGGGGAAAGCACCAGCATAAAACCCCAACAATGTATTATCAATCAAGTGGAAATCCTCTTCACAATACAAAAAGAATCAACTCTCAAGCTATCCTGCTCTCTCTGTAATCAGAAGAGATCTTGATGATCTTCAATTAGAAGATCTTGATGATCTTCAATCAAAAGATGAAAATCATGGACTGCCTAGGCATCAATATTTAGGCCACAAGTCCTCCAATCTCCTATAATAGATCTTTCTCCATGCAAGGAATACTTACTAGAAATATCCAAGCATCTGATAGTACATTGTCCCACGTCTGATCTGAACTGGGTCTCTGACATAATTGACATGCAACAATTATCCATGAGTGAATTCTAAGTTATCTAAAATAATAGTTGTCGCATGCATGCAAGCATTAACAAACTATATTTAATTATTTTAACAACTTGTTAAAATAATCTAACTAGACTTGACTAGTTAGAACTAAGTCTCTCATTATAGAACTCATACTTATTCCCTCAATCAGTGGAGGAAATTAAGGATAAATTCCTCAATCAGTGGGACAACTCATGTGCATGCTCACAAAGAATTCAAATTCGAATTTCCTTAACTAATTAACTCAACTAAATTAATTAATTGATATTTCCAATTGCTGTTAAGAGCAAAATTAATTTTACTTCCTATAGATAGACTAGGGACTGCTATAAATAAGAAGGGACCCAGAAATGCTATTTTTAGAACTTTATATTTTTAGCAGTTTCACCTCTCACTCAATGTGGCCAATGAGCTCACTGGCCAAACTGCTATTTTTAGCAGGTGTATTTTTAGCACATTCTAAATTTAACGTTTCTTTTTGCACATTTTCAACAAAACTACCTTTCAAATGTTTTGCCTATGGTAGTGTCGGTCATTATGCTGCCAAATGTCCTCATAAAGACAAATATGATAAAGGGAAGGAATCTGCAAAATGGAATAGAAAACAAAGTGTAAGTAAAAAGAGTTACTATACTCATGAAGATAGCGATGGTTTATCAAATAGTGATGAAGATGAAAATAGTAATGACTATAGACTTCTAATGGCTTATGACGATGATAATTTTTTGGATGCTTTAGAAGAAGATGACCTTCATGAAGGAATCTCTAAACTCAAAATCTGTTTAGAAGAAAAGAATATGATTATAGATACCTTGACATACCAACTTGCTGAAAAAGAAAAACACAGTGAAAAACTAGAATGTGAAATTGTGGGTCTAAGAAAGGATCTTGAGAAAACAAAAGCTCTCAATCTTAGATTTGCTAAAGGATCAGAAACCTTAAATGAAATTATCAAAGTGCAACATTCTCATCCGATAAAGACAGGTCTTGGATACACTGAAGAGGCATCTCAATCACAGAAGTCGTCAACCTCCACTAAAAGCTATCTTGATGCAGCAAAGAATAGTGAACAATATGACAATCGTCAGCAAAAGCATAAAGCAGATCACCAGGTAAATCAGGCTCAATTTGCTTCAAGGATGAACAAAAGCCACAACCAACCTCAGGGAAATCATACTCAATTTGCTTCAAAGATGAATATCAATAGAAACTACAATCACCAAGTTGAAGTGTAAAACTTCCGGATAGACAGAAATATATATATATATAAATACTTTTTAATAAAAATGAATTAACATGATCATGATATTTACAATGGGTTGCCTGGCTTATATACCGCCATGGGCATCCTTTGGGAAAGGGCTGATCTTATGATCGTGCCCTTTTCTCTAATAAAATTAAATTAAATAAAACCTAAGTTAACTAATTTTCTTACATAACATTGCTTCCCCTCGAAAAAAGCTTGTCTCAAAAGCATAAGTAACGACGATGTTGTTTGAAGATGATCATTCTCCCAGAAAGCGTCTTCTTCGGGTAAGTCCTTCACTTGATCAGATATTCTAAGATGATCAAGGTCGCACATTTTAAAAGGTCTTGGATTAATCTCTCAAGTTTCGTTTTTTGGTGATGTGGACATCGGTATGGCTTGATGTTGACAGGGTCTGATCTTGCCTTGACTTCTATTGTATGGCCAATTTCCCTATTAGGCAGCATCTTCATAGGTAGGTCTTGAAATACTTTTTCATGCTTCCGAATCAGATCTTGTATCTCTGGTGATTCTTCTCTGGTCATATTTGCAGATAACATTTCTAATTGATGACATTGTACTGCATAAGTAGGTGATCTTTTTCGACTCAGCTTCATCATCTGAGATGATGATACAACATGATTTTCTGGTGCTTGGAATCCATGTAGTTTGTACTTATGACCTCCCTATTTGAATTTTATAAATTGTAATTGATGGTTGGCGGCATAAGTACCTAAAGTTCGTAGCCATTGGATGCCTAAGACTACATCTACTCCTCCTAATGGTACCGTGAAGAACGGAGACTCTAATTTAAAGTCTTGAATCTGCAAATTGACTTTATGGCATTTCCCTACCTTTTCAATCTTCTTACCATTAGCTATCATCACTTTCATGTTTGGTAAGGGAAATGAAAAGATATTGAGTTTCTTGGCCACATTCGCATCTAGAAAATTGTGTGTGCTTCCAGAGTCGATGAGAACCACTACGTTGTTTTTCTTTATGTGTCCTTTTAACTTCAAGGTCTGGGGTTGTGATATACATGTCATGGCTGATAATGACACTTGCGGAGTACTTCCGTCATCTAATTCTGGTGAGAATTCTAGGGCATCTTCTGTGTCTTCTATGTCATAATCTTCACTGTTTGAATCATTGGTTGCTTCACAATTATATAAGTTCTTTGGTTCTTTCCCCTTAGCACATCTATGTTTGGGGTCCCACTTCTCACCACAACGTTTACACTTACCCTCTTTTATCCTTTGCATTTCCACATTAGATTTTTCATCTTCACGACGATGTGGTGGAACATATCTTGTATTATTTGAGTCCACATACTGGGGTATTCTTCGTCTTGCATAAGCTTTTTCCGCTGTTGACCAAAATATTGGTTCGGATTTCTTTTCTGCTGTTTTTGCTTTTCGTCTTGCTACTTCTATAGATGTAATGTCATGCATCTCAAGTTCTACTTGTAAATGGGATTTAAGTCCTGAAACGTTTGATTGAATCAAACGAGATTCTGATAACCCAGGTACTCGTGTTACTAAGGTCTCCCATTCTTGAGTGTATTCATCCACACTTCCTTTTGTCGTAATTTGATGAGTTTTGAAAAGAATTCTTCTTCCTTTACACCTTGGAATCTTTTGAAGAATGCATCTTTAAATTTTCTCCAGCTAATGACGTGTGTTGTTTTTTTCCACCACATATACCAGTTATATGTTTCTCCTTCCATTTTCATAGATGCATGCCTGAGCTTTTCGTCATCGTCATTGATGTCATATATCTCAAAGTATTCTTCTGCTTTATTTATCCATGCAACATTATTTTTTTCGTTTCCATCGAATTTAGGCATCTCGACTTTTGCCCTTCGCTGGTATGTTGCTACTGGTTGAGCGAAAAAGGGTGTTGACTGGTAAAGTTATCCCAGAGTTGCTTGTTTGTAAGGACTGTGTTACTCGCTTCTTGGTGGGGTGTCGCTGATTTTTTTGGGGATTCAATTTTGTCATGAAAGTCTGTGGACTTAGTTGAATCTGACGAGATGTGTTCTTGATTCTCTTCACCTTCTTTTAGTAGTTGTTCGGGTGTACAATTCGACCTTTTACACAGAATTTTCAGCATTGTTAAGACCTCTATGATCCCTGCTTCTGTCTGAACATGGTAATTTTCCATCTTTATCTCCATTCGATTTGTCGTATCTTGAAGATCTTTTATTTTGTCCGCTTGCTCCCCAAGCCTTTTATTGACCTCGTCATGGTTGTTATTTATCTTATGCTCTGCGTCAACCAATTTTTTTAGGAAATCCGCCATTGTCATTGTCGACATTGAGCGGGTTTGCGGGGGTGTGTATTTATTTGCCAGCTAAAATGTTTTTCCTCTCTTTCTTTTTTAAAGCAATAAATTTATATAATAAACTTTAATAATAAATAGATTTAATTAAGTTAACATATATATATAATATATATATATATATAAAATAACTTTTTATTTAATAAAAAAATATTAATTAAATTAATTTAATATATAACTTTTTATTAATTAAAATAATTTAATTATTAATTATATTCTTATTATATATAACTTATAACTAAATTAAAGTTATATGTTATATAATTTATTATTAAATTATAATATGTATTACATATAACTTATATATATCATATATTATATATATATTATATGTGTGTTTTCTATGGACAGCACGTATTACCCTATAATTATTTAAATGACCGAATGGACAGTCACCTAATGGACAGTCACGTCCCAATGGAAATATCTACCAATGACTGTTCAAACCTTTAGTTTTTTTTTTTCGCGTTTATTATCCCTGTCCCCGTCCCCTTCAGCGTTATCACTGCAATTAAAAGTGACGCAGCAATTTAGTATTATCACCACACGGAGGAAAAAATAATAGTTCAATGTATCCGCAGCGTAATGGAACCGCAGGGCACATGCAATGGAACACAGGAAAAATGACACAGGTGTCTTGTTGATTCCGCGTGTCACGTTATATTTAAGTCTTTGTTGACCGTCACGTTTGCTGGTGGGGTCACCTCCGGCAGCAAATGATACTTACAGCAGACCAAATTAATAGAATCGTGGTGGCAGAGCTCCTGCAGAGGTTACTCCACACAGCCACAGGTCACCCTCACTGAACCACCGCAGAGATTTATTTCGCGCAGCCGCAGGTCCACCACACGAAACCACCGCAGCTGGTTTGTATGAGGTTTTGGTCACCCGGAAACCAAGTGTGAGTCGCGGAACTGAGACCGTGTATGAAAAGAATGACAACAACGGAAATTTGAATAGGAATGAAGACAGGGACGTTGGTACGGACAGCGATGTGGTGGACGGGTTGCTGGGGAGAATTGTATGGCGGATGAAAAATTGATGTGAGCTGCAGAGATGGACTATGAGCACAGCGGAAGTGGGGGATAACTAACCCGCTCTGATACCAGATGAGACGAAAAACTTATGAACACAGAAGTAGATATGCAAATATTTATTAATAATTATATAAATTACAGATGTTGATATTACAATTGCGGTTACCTGGCTTATATACTGCCATGGGCACCCTTTGGGAAAGGGCATGATCTTATGATCGTGCCCTTTCATCTAACTAAACCTAAAATTAAACAATAACCTAAAATTAACTAATTTTTTACATAACAATGGGTGTGCGGTGTCTAGAGGAAATATGTTGCTAAGTACACTTGTTTATTTATACCCCTAGAGAACGTCATAATGGTGTGATTATTTCTGATGATTTATTATTTTTATGCAGTGTGCGGTGGTTAGATGATGTGGATTGTCTTCCTAGTTAGCATCATCTTGTCTTGCATGGAGACTTGTATCTAGAATATATGGTTTTTGTGGGAGTATTTAAGGGTATTGCTTAGCATTGTTCACACATTTGGATTGACTCATAGTGTATTAATGGAGAAGGAGACCCATCAAGTAAGGATGGTGTAATTATTGGTATGTTCATCATGGTTTATGCTTATTATCATGGAGTATTTCTCTTTGGCACACATTTTTATGGTGATCTAGCATGTATATCTTGATGGTGGGAATGCCCTTGAGGATATTGGCTATCTTGTGATGAGGTGACATCCTTTGGTTTGCTAATTGTTTGAGAGAGTAGAGTGTTCTTGTTGTTTTGGCTTCTTTGCACATTTTTCGAGGCATGGAGACACTTGGCACAATCTTCTAGGTCACTCCATTTGTGCACTCATGGTTTTATAAATCAATGCATGGTTTTGATGCGTGGTTTATCCTTACAACACATGGTTTTGGATTATATTATTCTTATTTTGCATGCACCATCTCCTAGAGTGAGTTGCTTATATTGTTTCTTTGAGGAGATGCTAACGCATGCGCTTCTAACCATTTTGGCAGACTTCCTTAGGGGGCACTCTATTTGGACTTTATCACAATTTGCACGATTCCCTAGGAAGCACATCTCTCTTGGATTATTTTATATTATTTGGTAGTGGAGTGCCTTTCTTGAAGAACACCCTTATCTCTTTGACTTAGCAAGAATTAGTACTATTTTGAAGAAGGTTGTTGTGGTGGCACATATCCTTAGGGTGCATCTCTTCAAAGGTTATTTTATGATTATCTTAGTTTTATAATGTTGTCCCATTGAACATTTCTCTAAGGATCACCTTTGCCATTGATTATTTTATATTATTTGGAGGTAGTTGCTTTTTGAAAAGAGCTCGGATTATCCACAGTGCTCATGTTTTTTAGTCGACGTTTCGAGTTTGAACCTAGACTCATCTTCAGGACAAAATGTGAGGAGAAAGGAAGGTAAAAGATAGGTATAAATATGAGCGTGGTTTAGCTACAAAGATAAATTGGCTGACTCATTTGTAATTTTAATTTTAATTGCTGCTATTTAATTTTTAGGTTATAATTGTTTTATTAATAATTAATTTAGTTATTCTAATTTAATATTAATATTAATATTTTATTATGTGTTATTATAATAGAACTTGCTTAATTTCTAGATTATAAACTTACTTTTTTATGTTTTTCTTCATTAGCTTACAATACACATTTGCTCGAATTATTATAATTGAGGCTAATTATATTGTTTGTATATGCTAATAAATGAGGATTTATTATTTATTTATTTATTTTTATTTTTTATTTTATTTTCTTCTTTCTTTATATATTTAAAGTTTATTAATTATGTTAATTTAGTTATGCTAATATTATATTATTTGTTTTTTTAATGCTTATTATTAATGATTTAGTTCTTCTTATAATGGTTTTGTTCTTAGTTACTCTTAGGTAGTTCTTTTTATTTGTTATTCTTTATATTATTAATACAATTATTAATTTTTGTATATTTGTATTATTTTTCATTATTACTTCTATGCATATAAATATTCTTATCTAATAATTTACATTCATTTGATGTTTTGTTATTACTATATTAATCTTTATTATTTGTTATTCTTTATATTATTAATACAATTATTAATTTTTGTATATTTGTATTATTTTTCATTATTACTTCTATGCATATAAATATTCTTATCTAATAATTTACATTCATTTGATGTTTTGTTATTACTATATTAATCTTTAATGTGCATAGTTTACAAAAATATTTGAATTATTATTGATTTTATTATCAATATATCTATATTAATATTATTATATTATATATTTAATGTTTTTTGTTTCACATTAAGTCCTCAAATTTATTTCATTCTTTTAGTTATCTAGTATTTAAATGTTTTGTTATTATTACTTATGTTATACTAATTGAGATTATTTTTCAATGATGATTTTATCTTTTCTTAGGTCTCTAAGGAGCAGCAAAGTGAAATAAGAAAGCTGGTCAAGGATTACTAGTCTCGTCATCATGATTATTTGCTGGGGTTAGCAAGGGGTTCCAATTTTTGCTGATTTCCATGCCACCATCCCTATTAAGGTTTTTAGGGTGTTTAATGATTTCAATAGCTTCTCTAACCTTGCGCTTGAAATGGTGTTCTACATTGGCAAGGACTTTGGTGTCTTCCAAGCATATGTGGTGTTTAGTTTTTCCTACATGTTCTGCTAGGGCTGAGGATCGGATTCTTTCTTTACGGATGTCTGCACTATGCTCCTTAAGTCTAATCCTAACAGATCTACCGGTTTCTCCTATGTATTGATCCCCACAAGAACAATTGATGATGTATACTCCTTTTTGCTGAAGATGCTCTTGGCTGTCCTTAACAGATTTCATTCTTTGCTTAATGGTGGACAAGGGTTTGAAAGCGGTTTTAATATTTTTCTTATTGAGGATTTTTGCTATTTTGTCAGTGACTCCTTGGATGTAAGGAAGGTAGGCATTCGAGGTAGGAGTGTCATTTGTCTTGCTTTTATTATTAACAGATTTTGCTTTTTGAATGGCTTTGTATATGCTTTTATTGTTGTACCCTAGGTTGGTAAAAGCTCTTTTAAGGTATGAAATTTCTTCATCAGTATGGTTTATATCAGAGATCCTATAAGCTCTGGTGGTTGCTTGTTTAATTTTCCACCTTCCTAGTGAAGCGCTCCCTTATGTGGACCTATTGCACATGCTTCTATGGATTACTATTTATGGCAGGTCATTGTCTTGTGGAGTGCAACATTTCATGGACCAATTTTTCTATTTTTGGAGGATCCAAGGTGGGCATCCATCTCTTGGTATGCATTTTGATGTAACGTTGGAGCTGTTGACATGGTAAACTACCTGGGAAGATAGGCGTGGGATAACCTCACATATAATTCGTATTTATAACCTAACCATTTTGGCACATTTTCGTTGGGGCGCTATATTTGGTGTTTATTATGTTATTTGTTGAGAGCTGGTTACAACCACTCTGCACATTTTCCTAGGGTGCACCTCTCTTTTGGATTATAGTATATTATTTGGCTGTGGAGAGTGTTTCTTGAAGAGCACCCATACCCCTTTGACTTGGCAAAAATTATTAATATATTGAAGAAGGTTGTTGTGGTGGTACATATCCTGAGGGTGCACCTCTTCAAAGATTATTTTGTCATTATTTTACTTAGTCAATGTGGTTCCATTGCACATTTCTCAAAGGAGCACCTATGCACTTGATTATTTTATATTATTTGGAGGTGGTTGGATTTTGAATTGCCCATTCTCCTAGTGGAGTGCTCCCTTATGTGCACATATTGCACATGCTTCTATGTATTACTATTTATGGCATGTCAGTATCTTGTGGAACACACCACTTCATGGAACATTTGGTCTATTTTGGAGGATTCAAGTAGGGCATCCCCCTGTTGAAGGCCTCATTGTAAACATATTTATGCATCTAGATGTGACATTGGAGCTGGTTGACATGGTCAATAACTAGGGAATATAGGCATGGCATAACCTCACATTATTTTATATTTGTTGGACTTGTCACATGAGTTGGTTATGAAATATTATATTTTATTTTAAGTAGATGAAGCACATTCAATTTAAAGAGCAACGACCTCTATCATTTATTTGGTTGGATTTGGGGCTTTTCCCTCATGGAGCTTAGTTGAAGATCTTGAAGGAAATGCAATTTGAGGACTTCTTTTGTGAGATATGGTGTTTTGGGTTCTATATTGCTGAACGGATATGCTGGAAATTGTTTGGATCAAATCTGTGTTGAAGGCCGGAAACGTGGGTAACATCATTCATTATTAAGAAGACTATGCCTTCATTAAGAAGATATTAATTGTGGCTTATTCTCCTTTAGTATGTCTTTGTTGTTTATTGTTGGAAATGTCCATGGATGTCTTGCTTCTTCATCAAGAGTTGACTTCCATCTACATTATCTAATGGTCGATACACTTTCTTACATATTTTTGACTTATTCCTTCATTTGGGTTCTTTAAAAACATTTTTTGCATTAGTGGACAACAAGATAGAAGTGTCGTAGCTTGTTTTATGTTTATTCCAACTTCATTCTCTCCTAATCACATGTGAAAACAACTGTCATAGTTGATTCCTATGACTCCAATGGCCCAATGGATTGGCACTAGTCCTGGTCAACCCATTAGCTTATTTACAAAACTTAAAATAACAAATTCTCCTTTGCTAAATTGTACTTATCCATTTCCCCTTGAGTTTCATTGCATAAACTTTGTCAATCCTATCTTAGGGATACCTCCCTTGTGCCAGAGGAGAGTCGACCTAAAGTGAGAAGAAGGCTGTTGTGGTGACAGTGGGCAACCCTTTTGAGTTCCTCTAAGGTTTCACTCGTGTTTTGAGTCTTTATCGCAAGAAGTGCAAGATTGGGAGGTAATAGGCCTCAAATGCTAGGAGAGGTTTGACTGACCTCTCCCAAGTTCCATTTAGGATCACCTAGCTAGGACCTCTCAACCCTGCGATTCCCTAGAGGACATTATCAAGCTTTGCCTTGTTACTTTCATAGTGATTGACATAAATGGAGATGGCTCTGCTCCCTCCTCTACATCTACCTATATATTTAGTGCAGAGTAGGGCTTTCGAGGATTTTCCTTCTTGAACCCTTTCTACACACTTTCTTGCATTTTTAGGTGCATCTCTACTCTTTCAGCATTTATGAGTAACTTTGGCAGTCCGACATTATATATGTGAATTGTTGTATTTTGTTAGTGCTATTGACCTACTCTTTTGGTCACTTATGGACAATAAGGGAATTATCTTGTTCTATCTTATCTCTAAACGTTTGGTCAACACACTTATATTGTGTTTTTTTCTTTCTTAAATTATGTTTTGATTGATCCAAGGGCTGGTATAAGCTATAGCATTGTGAAAATAGTTGAAAATTTAGTGTATTGAACAATATGGCTGAGAATGAAGCTTTTAGACACATAATATTATTTTGTTAATTCATGTAGTTACGCGTTGAAATCATTGTCTTTTTGATTAGTGTATACTGTTGATTTTCTAGTGCATTCAAGACTAGTATAGTTCTTCAAAATTGTTAACTACTTCCAATGATACAATTAGAATTCTTCTAGCATTCCAATCATGAAGCAGTTATACATGAAAAACCTCAACCATTCAATTTCATCAATAGAGCAATAGATATCACAATGAACAATAAATAAGAGAAAAGAAACACCAAAAATTAGGCTTCAAGCTAGGGCAAAAACCATGAGGGGAAAACCCAACCAATCTTTCCTTATGAGAGAGAAATTCTATTAATCAATAGTACATAAAAAATATTCCAACAAGATTCCAAATCTGACCTCAATTTATCCAAGTCGAAACTAGTCAACGATGAGAGAGAAAGTCAATTTTGGCCGAAGTGCAAGTTTGCATGAATAGGGCCGAATTTTGGCCTGTGGAAGCTTTGAATAGGAGGCCGAAATTCAGTCAACACTTCAATTATTGCACCTTTGAAACAATTCGGTCAAAGTCACAATCAAGCTTGCGATCAACCAAGGTCAATGAGTTCAGAAGCAAGTCAGGATCTTGGTCAAGACAAGTCAATGATCCTCTACAATCTTCGACCCTCTAAGATAGTCAAAACCTCAGTCAAACAAAAGCCAAATAGCCTAGGTCAACACAAGTCAAAATAGATAGAAAGACGCAAGTCAACATAGGTTTGAAATGTCCCCTTGACTCCTTCGCACGTGTTGATTAACCTCTGCAATTTTTAGATCAAATTGTGTGATGATGAGATGTCAAAATGAGCTCTAACGATGTCTTATTTATATGTGATTGAGGAGGTGCCTTTTCACATATGCGAGCCAACTTACCCTTCTCGGGGTTGACATGGTCAAAGTCAAAATACAAATTGTATCCATTATTTTCCAATGAAAATACCGACTGTAGCTACCCAATTTTTCAACACTCCCTCTTAGCTAGGGAGGTACTTTTCATTCTCTCTCAAAATCAATTTCCCAGACCAATCCATAGGTTTCCCTGCTCATAGCCTAAGGGACAAATACAAGTCTCTCGCTCTATCAAGATCAATATCCCTGACCAATCCATAAGTCTCTCGACCCACAACCTAAGGGAGAGATCATCAATCTCATCATAAGGAAAGATACATAGTATCCAACACATCCCATAAGCCACAACCCTATGGCATCCAGGTCAATATCGTACTGACCAGTGGGATCAATCAATAAAGCCAAACCAATCATATGCCTAAGATACATCTCCCTGACCAATCCATAGGTCTCCCGGTCTATGACCTAAGGGAGGAAACTCGAGATCAATCAATCAATAAAGCCAAACCAATCATATGCCTAAGATACATTTCCCTGACCAATCCATAGGTCTCCCGGTCTATGACCTAAGGGAGGAAACACGAGATCAATCTCCCCGACCAATCCATAGGTCTTTCGACCACTACCTAAGGGAGACATTACAAGACCAATGTCCCCGACCAAATTGGTCTCTCGGTAAAAACCTAAGGGATCACTCCATGCCACAAAACCAAGCTCCCAGACCAGACTCACTGGCCTCCCAGTGAACCGACCTAAGGGAGTGAAAATCTTCTCAACCAATCCATAGGTCTCTCGACTGTAGCCTAAGGAAGATTGTCCATCATATGATGTTGTTCAATTGGTGCTCCCTCTCTCTTAGAGGGGTTCTCAACAACTCCAAATTGTTCTCTAAAATATGCAAACTTCATCTAGGACAACGTCTTTGTCAACACATCAGCAACCTGCTCATCAGTAGGGACATACTTGAGCCTCACAACTTCCCTTTGGACAATATTCCCGATGTAATGATACTTGATCTCAATGTGCTTATACCTGTCACAAAACACCAGGTTCTTAGAAAGCTTCACACGACTTTGATTATCACAATATATAATGGTCGATTCCAGCGCTTGGTCAAACAAACTAGCAAACAATTTTTGAAGCCACACAACTTCACAACATGCTCAACATGCAGCTATATACTTAGCTTCAGCCGTACTCAAAGCAAAAAAAGTTTGCTTTCTACTAGACCATGAAATCATAGTGGAGCGCAAACGAAAACAAAATCTAGAAGTTCTCTTTCTATCATCAGAGCTCCCAACCCAATCAGCATTATCCATGCAGCTTCCATTCTCCATTAGAAGCATATCTCAGAGCATATTTAATAGTACCATGCAGATATCTCAAAATATGTTTCGCTGCAACCCAATAAACATGCCAGGGCTCAACCAAGACTTGGCTCAACGTGTTCACAACATAATGTAGAAATTTGTGTCTAGTTTTTAGGCCAACTCAGTTTTATGTTCTGCATGGTTTAATGCCCAAATCCATCATGAAATACAAGACTGATAATTACATTTACATAAAACGTTAGAGCTACTCTATCATATTCTTTTGCATAGCTAACACACTAGATAAAATAGCAAGCACACACAATATTAGACACAGTGATTTTTGGTTAAATTGACCCTGGAAAAACCCCATAGCCTCTTGTGGAAAACCAGTCTTCTAAGGAGGAGATTTTATTTGCTTATTCAAGGAAATAATTACCCAACAGAAGTTAAGAAAACTTATCGCCTTTTGATGGCTGATATCACTATTCAGATTTACATAAGAATTTGAGTTTCTCAGTCATATAACTCAGGCTGATATTTCTCTTAAATTCTGAGCATAAAACTCACTGACAGTGCCTCTAAGTTTGTGCCAGACTGAGCAGAAATTATCTCTGTAATTTTGTGCCCCAACTCTGACTTTTGTGCCTCGAAAATCCCGCTCCAGTAGTCTTGAATTACGCTCTGTCAGACTTAGAAATAAGTGTAGAGACTGGTCTTGATTTCTGTGCCCAATTTAAGCCTAAAAATGCTTGCTCTGCTTGGAGAAAAATACCCACAAATTTCTGACCAAGCAGCTCTTGAAATCTCCTTGAAATACGAGCCTCGCAGTCCGATTTCTGACCATAGAAACTCGGGCTTCCTTGGAATTCGAGTAACAGACTTCTTGGGTTTCGAGTCAACAATTTATTGAAATACAAGCTCCTCTAATGCTGGGTTTATCCTGCAATTAATGGCTGCACCTCCTCTAAAGTTCTCCTTGCTCCTCCCCTCTTCTGAATGTACTCATGAGAATAATGAGCCTTATTTTCCTTTTTGCCTCCCTTTTATCTTCTTGGTAAGATAGGAACCCTATCCCTAAGATCTAATCGCTGAGATTTAATCTCAAGCCATTAGATCAATGGCTAGGATCAATCCCCCACTCGACCCCTCATACGTGGTCCCCTTCTTTAAAAAAAAAACTTCCTAGTACTTTTAATGTTTCTGTACCATGGTCACTTTTTCCTTATAAAGTCACTTTAATAAAATAAAGTGTACTTAGTACTTTTTCGCATGAAGTAACTTTTAAATCTCATGTAACTTTCATAATAAAGTTACCTAATACATCTCCACATAAAAAGTACATTAGCTCCCTTGATATTAAAAAACTCATAGTATCACTTAGACAAAAGGTGATTTATGTGTCTCCCTAGGCCAAAAGGAGAAAAACCTAGGAACACCTCCTTGGTACATTTTCGTCACATACAAATATCAGGTCTAGTGTTCACAAGATAGTTCAACGAGCCAATTAGTTTGCAATACATAGAGGGATCAATCAAATCAGAATCACAGTCCCTAATCTTCTTCAAATTTGTCACCGTAGGAGTATCCATGGACTTGTAGACTTGTAGTCCATCATGCCAAATCTTTGAAGGATCAAAATATTATATTTGCCTTGGCCAATAATGATTCCATCAAGATTTTACAAAATTTCCAATCCCAAATTGTAATGCACAAGATCAAGATCCTTCATTTCAAATTCAGAAACTAGCTCCCTCTTACACTATACAATCAAAACTTTAGCTCCCATCAGAAACAAATCATCTACATACAACAACAACATCAAGGGCTCGCTTTCAACATCTTTGAAATACAAGTTTGGATCAACATTGCTCTTCTTGAAGCCAAGGTTCAATAAATAACCATCAATGTGGGAGTACCATGCACGAGGTGCCTGCTTCAGCCCATATAGGGCTTTCTTCAATTTGCAAACATGTGTTTCTCTATCATGGACCTCAAAACCTTGAGGTTGTTCAATATAGACTTCCTCTTCAATAACCCCATTCAGAAAAGCAGTTTTGACTTCCATTTGATGCAATTTCCAACCTACAAGAGAAGCAAGAGCAATGGCAGATCTAATAGAAGCGTTCCTGGAAATAGGAGCAAATGTGTCTCCAGAGTCCATAGTCCTTTGTCTCTTTTTGGGAGAATCCACGAGCCACAAATCTAGCCTTGTACTTTTCAACACTTCCATTCGCAACATACTTAATTTTGTAGATCCACTTTGAACTTTTGAAGGCACAATAGACTTTCCTTCAAGTCTTGGCACAATTTCCCAGACATCTTTCTAGGTACATATTCTTCAATCATAACATCTTTCCAAACTTGTTCCTCAACTACTTCTTCATAGGTGGATGACTCATATTCAATGATCTTGCACATCAAAGTTGTATAACCAGAGTACCTTTTCGACTTCTAGCTTTCCCTGAAGGTCCCACGAGCTGTAGCATGTCCTTCAACTTCATTCAATGTTCTTCCAAGCTAGGTTGGTCTCTTTCTAGTCTCAGGTTCAATGGCTCTTGGAGATTGAATAAGTTCATGATCATCTGATTCTTCATGAGGGTTTTGATCCATCAGTTTAGGTTCTTTAGACTTTGATTCCACATTCTTTGGAGCCACCAGTATCTCATCATCAGAGTCCAAATGTGAACCCTGCAAGTTTCAATATAACATTGTCCTGGAACATAGACCTTGAATCTTCACAGTAGCCAATAAACGTTCCTTTCTTCCTGGAAGGTTCCAATTTTTTCATTTTCTCCTTGGACACATGAACATAAGCAAGACAATTAAAAATTCTTAAATGTTCAACATTGGGTCTCTCACCCGTGAAGACTTCTTTGGGAGTCCTGTAGTCTAAGATTCTATGAGGGCATCTATTTTGAACATAAACAATTGTTCTTGCATCTTCTCCCTAAATAAACATAGGCAATCCTTGATCATGAAGCATGGCCTTTGCAGCTTCCATAATAGTCTTGTTTTTTTCATTTTCTCCTTGGGCACATGAGCATAAGCAAGACAACTAAAAATTCTTAACTGTTCAACATTGGGTCTCTCACTTGTGAAGACTTCTTTGGGAGTCCTGTAGTCCAAGATTCTATGAGGGCATTTATTTTGAACATAAACAATTGTTCTTGCATCTTCTCCCTAAATAAACATAGGCAACCCTTGATCATGAAGCATGGCCTTTGCAGCTTCCATAATAGTCCCGTTTTTTCTTTCAGTAGTTCCATTTTGTTGAGGATAGTAGGGAACTATCAACTCCCTCTTAATTCCAACATCCTTGTAGAAATGAATCAATTCCTTGGATACATATTCTCCACCATTGTCAAACCTCAAGGTCTTGATCCTTCTTCCTGTAGCATTTTCAACTTGTGCTTTGAGTTCACGAAACTTCTTAAGTACTTGATCCTTAGACTTTAGAATATAAATCCTTTTTTTTTTGCGTGAATAATTATCAATGAAAGAGATATAATACAAGATGCCACCCAAGGTCTTATCAGACACAAGCCCACAAACATCAAAGTGTACAATATCCAAGATTCCTTTGGATCTATTATCATTGCTAGTACATCTTCCTTAAACATAACACCATCATGATCAACCTTGAATTTTGTTACACCTTTAACAACATCTTTCATTCTAGTCAAAGCTTTATAGTGATTATGAGCATATATTTGATGTCATAACTCACAAAGATTAGTGGTGTTATGAAGCAAAACTTGAATTGAATGTCCAAGGAAATGATATAAGCCTCTTCTTCCGTACTAGAACTTGTCCATCAACAAAAGCAATTCTATATCCTTTGTTTTCAAGAGATGAGATGGATGGCAAATTCTTCTTTAAACCAGGAACATATAGAATATTGTTAATGGATATATTACCTCTTGAATCCAATTGGAAGGATGATGAGCCAATCCCTTTGACTTCGTATTTTTCATTATCCTTAAGTTCAACCCTTTGAGCAATCTCTTTTCAACCAATTCAAAGAGATGATCATGATTCCCAGTCATGTGCCTAGAAGCACCACTGTCCACCAACCATATTTCATCATGACCTACAATGGCCCCTGTAAAAGTACAATATAATGTGTATTCATCATTTGAATCATTCTTTCTAGGCCTTCTCTTATTAGAAGATTCATCAAGGTCAGCAACAGAGTCATGGTGCTTCCATTTTCTCCTTTGGTCTCCATTCTTTTGATAGTCATCCCTTCGATTTCTTTGCAGACAATGATCTTGATAGCGACCATAAGCTTGGCAGCGATAACATTGGACATTTGCTAGATCTCTTGTATCTTGAGAGCGAGGAGGAGGTCCTCTTTGTGGAGCAAGTTCCCTTCTTGGAGCAGGTCTTGAATTTGGTCTTCTACCGAAACTTCTTTGAAATCTCCCAAAATCAGGTTTTTTTTATAACTCTTAGAATGAGCTGCAAAAGCTTCTCCATTTGGATCTTCAGTTGGGTCTCTAGAATGGAGTCTTGACTCTTCTTGAGTTCAGGCATCCCACAATTTATCAAGCAAAGGCGATTTTTCTCTTGCACTAATGCTTGTTGCAAAAGGATCCCAAGATCTAGGCAAACCACCCAAAGCCACAACTACCAATTCTTTGTCAGATACTTCTTCATTAATGGCCTTGAGTTGATCTCTTATTTTAGATACCCTTACAAAAAATGATGCCACTGTATCATTCATTGTCATCTTGATATTGCGAAGTTGACGTCTTAAACTTATAGATTGGTTGATGTTGTTAATACTATACAATCCAATGATGACATCATACATTCCCTTGGAAGTTTGTTGATCAACAATACAGGGAATTTGATAATCCCTTATAGATTCTATAATGATACTTCTTGCCAAGATGTCATCTTCCTGAAATTTTTCTTTTCCTGCTTGATTAGATGGTTTAATAACTTTACCTGTAACAATGCCCAAAACCTTGTGCCTTGCAAATACAAGGTCCATCCTAGCCTCCATGCCCTATAATTAGTAGCTCCTTCAAGCTTGTTCTCTGCATGAAGATGACTAACCAAAATCAAAAGATGAAGAATCCAAAACTCTTTAAGATTCTTTCAACACTTCTTCAAGGTTGATCTCATAGCTCTTTCCCTTCACCAAAGCTCTGATACCATGTTGATTTTCTAGCGCATTCAAGACTAGTATAGTTTTTCAAAATTGATAACTACTTCCAATGATACAATTAGACTTCTTCTAGCATTCCAATCATTAGGTCGTTATACATGAAAATCCTTGTAGAAAATCCACGAATTTCTGATATGCTATAGTGAACAATCTGAAAACCGAAAGCTAGTTTCTTTTCACTACAAACACGTAATTTCTCTACTTCAAATTTGCAACAGAATAGGAACATACATAAAAGCACAATCACACAGCTCAACAACAGAAAGTTGTCTAGGGAACCCAACTGGGAAAACACTCTACTTATTATTGAAGAAGAATGATCAATGGATCTCTTACAAATTAGTAAATAACAATATAATAAAGTTTCATTAGAGAACAACCATGCTCTCTCTGCTTACACTAAGCTGAAACAACCTTGCTTATACCTTGATCCCTTCCTCCTAACCCAAGGAATTCATGCTTCTTCAAACTCCCACAAGCTCAATAAGAAACTCATGCTTTCTATTGCTTGGTCTCAGTTTCTCACCAACTCGTGCTCACCAAAACAATGATTACAAGGTTTGCCTTCGTTCCTTCTTTATAGCAATTCAGATGGCTAAAATTGGTGAATTTTTAATTAAGGAATGATTTTGTGATTGATTGAGTTAGCATGACTTAATTTCTCATGCAACTCGTCCTATTTCAAGTCAACCACTTGAAACTCAATCACTTAAGTTTTCCTCAATCAACTCACATTAGAAAATCAAGAAGTCAACCTTCAATTTCAACACATCAGCTAACTGCATCCTTACTTGTCCGAATTTTTAAGGATTGATTCCTAAATTATAAGAACTCGTCCTAAATGATAGGGAATCTCCTAAGTTTTAGGAAATCAAGTATGACAAAGAAGAAACTCAAATTTGACTCCTTGAATTAAGACACAAATCAAGGAATCAACTTCTCACTACTATCTTCAATACTCCCTCTTAGCGAGGAAGGTGTTCCTCGAAGAACCTCATCCACCTGGATATGTTTCCAACACTACCAAGTTCTCCGCTGTTGCAACTGCTCCCTTTGAACTAGTAGAAGACTTCCTTGCTTTCTTTTGCTGAACTTGTTTTGAAAACCTGTTCTTTCCTACCATGCTTTGCAAGTCCATCTCTTTAGTCATAAGTTCCATGTACCCTGTGTCCTTGTGTGTCTGCTTCTTCATGTTGGGAGACTCAACTCTCTTCTGATGCCCCTTAACCAAATCCTCTGCCCACTTGGCTGGAACTCTCCCTATACTGGAAGTCTCTGATTGGGTGGTTGCCTCCACTCGCCCTGGGTTATGGTCCTCATCATCATCATCTTGCTAATCAGCCCAACTGCCAACTAGCTTAGACTGAAATTGAGATATTGGCTGAGGCTCCATCTTGAGAGCTTTTTCTTTCTCTCGCTCAACCATCACTTCTCTATTTTGAGTACTTCGTGCCTTGCTGCTCAAGCTTGTGCCTGTCTCTACCTGCAACTTGTAGAGATTCTTCACCCTCACACCTATATGCTTCTTACATCTAGAAGCTAAGTGCTGGGGGTATGCCTTACTTCTGTTGAAGATGATATTATATCCCTTTTCGTCAAGGGTAGCTATCAAAACAAGATTCTTCCTCAATCCTGGAACATAGGGAACATCTATGTGTTGAAGAGGATTACTTGACTTTCTCTGAAAGCTTACACTACCAACTCCTCTAATTGGATACTTGCGGTCATCTCCTAGCTTGATTTGAAACTGCTTGTACTTCTCCTTCAAGTGGCTGAAATATTTCTTGTTTTTGGTCATGTGGAAGGATGCACCTGAATCAATATACCATATACTGTTATTTGTTGAGCTTGCCATGCAATCAATCAAAGAGAAATCTTTCTCGAACTGGGTAGAAAATGCATCTACCTCCGCCGATGCAACAACATTATCCTTACTGAACTCCTCCTTCCGATTAGGACGCTTATTACCATAGTGTTCAAACTCATGGCAATGGAAGTACTTGATCTTGCTTAGATCCTTCTTCTTTCTCTTCTGACTGGACTCAGCCTCTCCTTGGCCCTTCTTGCCCTTGGCCTTGCTATTCTTGCCTGCCAAGGCAAAATTCTCCTTGTCCTTCTCAACCTTGGCACCCTTATCACTGCTTCTAGAAGCCTCAACTAGATTGAGCCGTAGCTCCTCATGAGTGAAGACAACTCACAGGTGCTCCTAATCCAACAACTTATCTCGTCCAGTAATCCATTGAACAAAAGTAGTCCACTCCTTGGTAAACCCATTTATAGCAATTTGCACTAGCTCTCCATCTACCGGCTTCTCTCCTTCAGTTGCTAGATCTTCTTAGACTCCTTGAATCCTGGTGAGATAGGAAGTTATAGTCTCACCCTTCAACATCTTGATTGTCGTCAGCTTCTCTTTGAGAATTATCTTTCGGTTCTCGGAAGGGTCTTGATAGAGCTTGACTAAGGCATCAGACATCTCCTTAGCTGTATCTTTACCTGCAACATGAGAAACTCCATGATCCCAGAATCCATCTAGGATCATCCTCTTGGTCTTGGCCATCTACCTTTGGAAAAGCCTTAACTTGTCTAGATCTGAAGTTTTTGCAACACCTTTCTCAGCAAAATCCTTCAGCCCAAACTCGTCCAACAAGAACATTATTCAGATTTTCCAACACCAAAATTTGCTGCACCATCAAGTCTATCCAGCTTTCTCAATCATACTCCACCGTGTGTTATTCTGGCTACTTAGAGGACTTACCAACACCTGCCCACTAACAGTCTTGTAGTCCTTCACAATAGGCTGTCCTTAGGGCTTGGAGGCTGCTCACTATGACTGTTAATTGCCCTTCTCCAACAGTCAACTTAGGGCCTGTTCATAAATCCACTTGGCTGGTCCTTAGTCCTTCAAGAACTAGCCCTTAGGGCTTCTCTGCTTCTGCCCTTCAAACAGTCCTTGATTTCCTTTACAAGTGACTGTACTTGGCTCCCTTGGCACCTACTACAGCCCTCCTTACTGTCCTTAAGATGCCAATCCAATACTATCCTAAACTGGACAAGAACCTAGCAAAACCAACCACCATAGGACATACGCACCTCAGAAAGAGTCCTTTCTGCCTCTGAAACACTTCTGACTGTGCACTTTCCTCAGGATTTTCGGCCCTGGTTAGGGCACACTGTGATACTCCAGGTCTGCTTCTGTCCTGGCTGAAAATCCCTTCTTTATCTAAGCCAACCCTCCTCCACAGTCACCAACTTATGCAGCTATTGCTCCATGAGAATGCAGCCCCTTTTCCACTGAATCAACCCTGAAACAGACTTCAATTAGGCCTCTTCTCCACCTGCAATAACTCAGAATTTCTGCGGCCTGTTTGAAGAGAATTTCCAGCCCTAACCATGCACAGAAACTGCCCTTAAATCTGCCAACAGTCTCCTCTAACTCGGCCTGCTCCAATACAGAAAGAAACCAGGAAAACTTGTCCTTCTTTTGGATAGACTCCTATAGAGGCTGCAGCTCTCCTAGCTCAGATGTCCTCCCTGTTGTGATGATTCACACTTGTGATTTGATGTTAAATCTGTTCCAGGAGCTCTGATACCATGTAGAAAATCCAGAAAATTATGATCTGCTATAGTGAACAATCTGAAAACTGAAAACTAGTTTCCTTTTTTGGCCCTCTGGTTAGGGCACACTGTGATACTGCAGGTCTGCTTCTGTCCTGGCTGAAAATCCCTTCTTCATCTAAGCCAACCCTCCTCCACAGTCCCCAACTTCTGCGCTATTTCTCCATGAGAATGCGGCCCATTTTGCGTTGACCGAAACCTGAAACAGACTTCAATTAGGCCTCTTCTCCACCTGCAATAACTCAGAATTTCTGCGGCCTGTTTGAAGAGAATTCCCAGCCCTAACCATGCACAGAAACTGCCCTTAAATCTGCCAACAGACTCCTCTAACTCGGCCTGCTCCAACACAGAAAGAAAACAGGAAAACTCGTTCTTCTTCTTTTGGATAGACTCCTATAGAGGCTGCAGCTCTCCTAGCTGAGATGTCCTCCCTCTTGTGATGATTCACACTTGTGATTTGATCTTAAATCTGTTCCAGGAGCTCTGATACCATGTAGAAAATCCACGAAATTCTGATCTGCTATAGTGAACAATCTTAAAACTAGTTTCTTTTCACTACACACACAGAATTTCTCTACTTCAAATTTGCAGTGGAATAGGAACAGAAATAAAAGCACAATTACACAGTTCAACAACACAGAATTGTCCAGGGAACCCAACTGGGAAAACCCTCTGCTTGTTATTGAGAATTATTATCGAAGAAGAATGGTCAATGGATCTCTAACAAATTACAATACAATAAAGTTTCATTAGAGAACAACCATGTTCTCTCTGGTTACACTAAGCTGAAACACCCTTGCTTGTACCTTGATCCCTGCCTCCTAACCCAAGGCATTCATCCTTCTTCAATCTCCCACAAGCTCCACGCAAAAACTCGTGCTTCCTATTGCTTGGTCTCACCAAAACAATGATTACAAGGTGTGCCTTTGTTTCTTCTTTATAGCAAATTCGGATGACTAAAATTAGTGAATTTCTAATTAAGGAATGATTTTGTGATTGATTGAGTTAGCATGAGTTAACTGCTCATGCAACTTGTCCTATTTCAAGTCAACCACTTGAAACTCAATAACTAATGTTTTCCTCAATCAACTCACATTAGAAAATCAAGAACTCGACCTTGAATTTTAACACATCAGTTAACTGCATCCTAACTCATCCTAATTTTTAGGGATTGATTCCTAAATTATAGGCACTCGTCCTAAATGATGGGGAATCTCCTATTTTTTAGGAAATCGAGTATGACAGAAGAAACTCGAATTTGACTCCTTGAATTAAGGCACAAATCAAGGAATCAACTTCTCGCTACTATTTTCAACAGTCCTCAACCATTCAATTTCATCAATAGAGCAATAGAGATCAGAACGAACAGTGAATAAGAGACAAGAGACACCAGAAATTAGGCTTCAAGCCAGGGAAAAACCCAAATGGGGAAAACCCAACCAATCTTTCCTTATGAGAGAGAAATCCTATTCATCAATAATACATCAAAAATATTCCAACAAGTTTCCAAATCTTACCTCAATTTAACCAAGTCAAAACCAGTCAATGATGAGAGAGAAAGTCATTTCTGGTCAAGGTACAGGTCTGTGACAATAGGGCCTAATTTTGGCCTGTAGAAGCTGTGAACAGGAGGCCGAAATTGGGTCAACACTTCAGTCAACGTGCCTCTGAAACAGTTTGGTCAAAGTCACAGTGAAGCCTGCAGTCAACCCAAGTCATCGAGCTCAGAGACAGGTCAGGATCTCAGTCAGGACAAGTCAATGATCCTCTGCAATCTTTGGCCCTCGAAGACTGTCAAAACCTCAGTCAAACAAATGCCAAATAGCCTAGGTCAATGCAGGTCAAAGCAAGTCAAAACAGGCCGACTTGGTCAAAGTCAAAAATATGAATTGTGTCCATTATTTGCCAATGAAAATACTGATTGTAGCTACCCAATTTCTCAACATATACATGTTTCATCTGATCACGAACTAGAAATTACAAAGTTCTCACTCATATCTTTTTATGTGCCTTTCCTACTTTAGTTAAATTATTATTCTTATTATTACATGATTTTTTTCATTGATAGTATTTCTTTATGTGGACCCTTAAACAAATTCATACATGTATATATCATCTTCGTTTGTGTCTCATTCTTTTTCTTTTGAAATATTTCGCTACCAAATAAATTCTCAAGCATCTTAAGCCATTTAATGAGTTTCTTTTGCTTTCAAACTGGCTGTTACCAGTCTCCTGAACCTGCATTCTAAAACATAGTAACATGAGTGACCTCAATGTTTGGGTCTTCCCTGACAATTTCTTTAAGACCATTCTATCTGATAAATTACTTTTATTTGCAGATTCTTTTGGAGGTACAAACAGATGGATCACAGCTTGATGGATGTCAAAGCTCCGTGCATGAGAATGGTTCAACAGGAAAAGAGTCGACTTTTGTGCCTGTAGAACCTTCTAGGTCAGGAATATCTATTGCAGGGGGGCCATCTATAAGCAAGGGTATTTCAAGAAGTTGCAGTCCACAATTGTCACAATGTCAGCTTCTGAACTCACCTTCAAGGGATTTGGATAGTGGATATGGAATTAGCAGCGCTTTTGTAAGGGGGGGTTCTGCAGGTTTAACCGGACTGCAGAACCTTGGGAATACCTGTTTCATGAACAGTGCTATCCAGTGCCTAGTTCATACACCTGAGTTGGTGAGATACTTTCTGGAAGATTATAGCCAGGAAATAAATTGGCAGAATCCTTTGGGTATGGTTGTAAGTATCTGGAACCAGTTAGATCTTGTCTTAGAGGTCTATATATTTTGTTGAAAAATCACTCGCAAAGCTTTAATTTATTTCCAAGGCACATGAAAAGTTAAGTGCTATCTGTGATTTCTTTGATGAATCATGGAAGTTATTCAAGTTACATGTTTTTCCTTGTTATTGGCCTTTGATATCTGATCTCATAATTCCTGTGATTTGATGTCTTTTGTTCATTTATTCATTCGGCTGTCATTGTGTAGGGTGAACTTGCTTTAGCTTTCGGGGATCTCTTAAGGAAACTTTGGTCTCCTGGAAGGACACCAGTTGCGCCTCGTCCATTTAAAGTAAAACTTGCTCGTTTTGCACCTCAGTTCAGTGGCTATAACCAGCATGATTCACAGGTTAGTAAAATACTAAAATGCTTACAAGTTGTAGAAGTGATGAATAGACTTGCTGATCTGTAATGACCAAAATCCTTATCAGTGTTATTATTTAGGAATATGCCTTTGAATATATAGGATATTGTGTTTCTGTTTTGAAAAAGGTTGTCTGTGGGTTTGATATACAATATACATGATTTGTCATTGCTGGTTACATTGCATGTACCCACCAGGAGCTACTTGCATTTTTGTTGGATGGACTTCATGAGGATCTAAATCGTGTGAAACACAAACCATACTTTAAGTCTAAGGATGCTGATGGGAGGCCAGATGAGGCAGTAGCAGATGAATATTGGGCTAACCATATTGCACGCAATGATTCCATAATCGTAGATGTTTGTCAAGTGAGTGCTAACTTACCTTTTTGTTTTATTATATTATTTATGTATTGAAGTAATTATTTTTATTGACTGATGATTGTCATGTGTCAGGTAATTGTTTAAGTGACTGATGACTGCATGTGTCTGGATACTGTGCAATCAGTTGTCTCTTGATGTTTTGGTGACACTTATCCCATTGACAAACATAATAGGCCTACTAGGTGGAATTGTGATCTGCCTGAAATGTTTAGGATGCCTGTCCTTTCCAGTACAGTGACAAGGACAGAAATTTTAATTTCTAGGAAGATTTCCATCTTTCTGTTCACATCCGTCATCCTTTGTGATGAAACCATGTCATGACTGTTGTATGGAGATGTTGTTGGGAATCTGGATTTCTTTCTGCAAGAGTGAAAAATTTCCATTGAGAGTAGAGGGTTGGGCCGTAACCCATTCTGTAGTGGGTTCCGGTGCACCATGTTTTCGTCAGAAAGGAAGAGCATTAGCTACATTTCTTGGAATGGACTTCCATGTGGCCCCTTCCTTAGTTGATTCTTCTGAATGAGCTCTTAACCTGCAGAAAACTACCTCCTTCCTGCTGATTTTTCTCAGTATTAAGCTGCTCAAGTCATAGCATGCAGAAGTTGTCCTTTTCTGCTCTATGATCTTTTCCACATTTTTTTGATTGCAATTAGATTTTTCAATTCACTAGCTGATTCTTTTCGGTTATTAGGATGAGGGATTGCACATGATTTTTTAAACAGGTTCTTGTTGGAAAGGTTCAAAGATTGTAGAATTGAGGCTTCTGTGATCCATCATATTTATAAGAAGATTTCGGCATAAATCACATAAGGTAAGACATTTGCCGACGCGTTTCGAACCAACCAGTGTGGTTCATCGTCAGGACAAGTTGAAGAAACAGATCCAGCTCAACAAGTTAAATAGACCAGAGATTCCAACGGCTAATTTAGACTAAATGACCCAGGTTAAAAATTAATTAAATATAATTAAATTATTATAATATTACTATTGTTATTATTGTTATATCATATTTTAATTTATTATGTTATTATTATTATTATTAATATTATTTTATTAATTTTAATTTAATTAGTGAGAATGGTAAAAAATAAACCCAGGTTAGTTTTATAAAATTGTTTCTTGATTTATTAGTATAATTCACATTATATATATGTCATTTTTAATCATTTTTAATGATTTTTTTTATTAAATTAATTATTTTATGGAAAGTAATTTAGGTAAACATATGTAAATTCATGGTTAGTTCTGAGAATTAATTAATTTATTTATTTAAATAATAATATATAAATCATTTATTCATTTATATATATATATATATCCTAATTAGATTAAATAGTAATAGGAAAGTATATTAATTTAAGTTCATAAAAAATAATTATATATAAAACACCTTTAACCCTCATATTGATTACTATCTTTTTGGAACAAAGATAAAATGGGTAAATAAGTCCCATATTTACCTAAGGTTAGTTTAAAAATGATTTTAATACAATACTTAATTATATAATATAACTACAATCAAAGGAGAGAGTCAATAAAAATAGTTAATATGAAAAAAACGGAGAAAGGAGTTCGAATATCAGAGAGATAGAATATTAATATATACCAATGTATAATACCAATATAAAGTATAATCAATAAATAAATAAATAAATACATAAATAATACGAACCCACTACATATTAAAATATAATGATAATAAATGAATATTAGAAAAGTTCATATATCGTACTAACAATGTATACATAATATAATCATTATACTTACTAATCCCTTATACTTACTATTATAAATAGGAATAAAGGGTAATAATAATAATATATATATATATATATATTATATAATATATAAAAATAATGTAAACCAAAATAAGCATTAAAAAGGCACTAGCACTAAGCATCACAGACAACACTTCCGACATTAGATGATGAAGGGAAGATACTTTTAGAGTTAGAAGGAATCATCACCACTAGGGAAAGGAAATTGCGATCATGAGTCATTAAAGAATATCTTATTAAGTGGAAGAACCTACCAAAAGAAGAAGCCTCTTGGAAGAAAAAGGATTTTCATCAACAACACCCTTCGTTACCTATGCTTTGAGGACAAAGCGTTTTTTCTCGGGAGGAAGGCAATGTTATGTATAAAATTAAACAGGTATTAATGTTTAATTTAGGAAGAAGGGGCATGATCAAAAGATCACGCTCCCTCATGTAAAGGCACCCGAGGCTATATTTAAGCCAGGGGCCTCTATTGTAAAATTCATCGTTCTTATTCATTTCTAATATATAATATAAATAAATATCTTATTTTATAAATCTCTGCTTCAATACTGTTGACGCTGATCCAAGGAAGTATGAAGCAGATCCATAGTTTATCCCGAGGATGATACGAGCTCCAAATTTGAGGCACAATTCAAACCTTGAAGAAGTTTGTAAGCAGATCTTGAAGAAGCTTGGAAGTTGTCTTTGCAAACAAATCTTGAAGAAGTTTGAAAGCAAACTTTGAGGAAGCTTGAGCAGATCTTGAAGAAGTTTGGAAGCAAACTTAGACCTCAAATCATTTGTTTCCTCCTGATTGAAGAATCTGTGCTAAGAAGTTTTGAATTGTTGAATGAGGTCTGTATAGACAGGTATGAAGTAGAGTCTCTTTTTAGAATGCATTTTTAAAGATATATCTTTTAGATATATCATGGTTCAAGGAGAAAATCTGAAGTTGGACATAGTAGAGGCATCAATGTTTGTGAGTTATTGTAATTGGGCGATTTTCCCTAGTACGAGAGCCCAAGAGTTTTATTTTTAATTCCTATTCTATAAGGTAGCAGGGTGGTGCTAGGGAAGGAAGTTGTTTCCTCCTTTAAGAGGTTGTCACCTCCTTCCAGTGGGAGCTAGTAAATCTGGGGTTGTTGCTGGTAAATCGAAAGTTGTAGCTTCTCCCAAATATAAACAAATTGTTCATATATATATATATATCACATGTTCTTTTGATTTGATGTTGTTGGTTAATGCTTTCGATGCTAAGTTGTAAAGAAGAGTGAAAAGCTGATTCACTCCCCCTCCCCTTAGTTTTCTAACAATTCCAACCCCCTTCACTGCATGTTTGTTATCAACACCAAACTCTACTTGCAATTATGAGTTCCACTTGGTCAGGTTGTCAAACAAGTCTCATGCCCCTATCATATATCTTGGAGCTCCACTATCCAGTAGCCATGCACCAACTGGTAAGGTGCGCGAGAAAAGTTAGGAAACAAGTGTGAACTCAGTTTCAATCTTCATGGCAAACTCTTCCCAAGCTTCTATCAACACAACTATACTTAACTGTGTATGCTTTTTACCCTTCTTCCTCCCTAGACATCGTGAAGTATAGTGTCCCGTCTTATGATAGGCTAAACACTTGAGGTTGTTCAAGTGGTTGCGAGGTTGACTCCTCACTCTTGCTACTTGAACCTTTTCCTTTGCTTCTTGTCGCCTAACTAGCAATAATAGGATTCTCATCAGTGCTCTTGTGATAGCCTCCTGATAGAAATTCCTCTCAAATCTCCTCTTGGATGAAATCCTCACTAGGCTATCCCAATCAAGAAGTTTCTCTTGTACCATGGTGCCCTTGATGAAAGGAGCCCATGGCTCGGTGAAGCCATTCAGGGCCGTCTTTACAATCTCTCAGTTTGTTACTTTCTCCCAAACTGTGGCCAACTCATCACGATCATGTGTGATCTTAGTGAGATTATTCACCATATCTAATTTGGTCACCTTTTTGTTCTTGAGATTTTCTATCAACACCATCCTCCTGTTGGCATTGTTGCTTTGGTATAGCTTCATTAGAGCCTCCCACATCTCCCTTCCTATATTCTTCTTGGATTGGTGAGGAATCACATAACCCTTTATTGGATCCAAGATAATTCTTCTAGCTTTTACATCCTTTTGATTGTGGATGGCTAAATCTACAACATTTGTGGGCGAGGTGAGTTTGGTGTTAAAAACTCTTGTATGCCATTATCAATAAGAAACAAAGAAACCATTATCTTCTAGGAAATGGAGTTACAAGCTCCCTTTAACTTGCCCTCCAACCTCAAACCAGTTGTTGCCATCTCCAAATCATAAATTCCACTAAAATGGTTTTTCTTGTCACACCCCTACTTGGTACGATCTCCTCCTCTCACTTTGAGGTTCGACCTTCATGAATCACACCGGCTGTATCTTCTGTTGATGTTGTCGTGATCATTGTTGCATTGGAACCCTTATGCTTTGTGAAGTGGTTTGATATGCATTGATTGGTACACATCCAACTCCTTGCTTGTAACCTTGGCTTGACAACTCCACTTGCGACCCTTTCTCAACATTGGCAGCGTTGGTGACTACCCAGAAGGCTACTGACAATTATATCTGACCCTCTCTTAGCCTTATTTTCCCTCTAGCTAGACTGCACAACTTTGACCTTGACTCTTGCTGCGATGCTACTGCCTCCTGCAATATTTTTATTTTTCTCCTCATGCTTTTATGCTTGTGGCAGTTGCTGCATGTTGACACACTAAGACAACTCGAACCTTCTGTGCGGATCTCGATTCAATTGTCCCCACATTGTGTTCTTGCTGGTTGACACACAACTCTACTCCTTGAGTGCGCTATAACTTGTTTCTACTTGTCTTTGTAGCTGAGCATTGTTGCCCATTTTTCCAGCCTATGCCTATATTGCTGAGGCCGAATCATTGCATGTGGTCTTGCCTTCTGTGGTTTGATGTTGTTGTTGCTTGGTTCATATCCTAGTTGCTGCTTCGACAACCCTTTCTTGTGTTGTTGCAACCCCTTGTTGTTGCCACTAACTGGCCTCCTTGTGCACTTACTGTTTAGTTGTTTGTCGTCTACCACTTGTTGGCAACTCACATTTTTTTTTGATTGATTTCTTTGCATCTTGTGGCTTGTTGGCCCTTTGACATTGATACACGATTCAATTGGACATTAACTGTCTTAGCCTGCAATTTTTTTCTTTTTAATGCATCGTCAATCATGTCTAAACTTGGCTCCATTGACCTTTGTACAAACCTGGCTTCTTGGATGATTCAAAGATTGATTTTCAGAGTTTCTAGCTCGGGTACAATGTTAATTTTCCTGAACCCAGCACTCGATATTTTATTAACCTAGCAAATTACAGATCTACTGAATAAATGCACATGTTCTTAAGTTCTTAGCATAATTAGTGGAGGCAAAAATTACACCAATCTCAATCACAAGTGACAAACAATTTTTTCCCAATCAACAAATCTTCATTAATAACCTAGACCCACTTGGGTTCCCATCTTGGGAGAATGGCCCAACTGAAGAAAATATCTGTCCTTCATCTCCTTGGCTGATCTGGATCTCTAATTTTGCACTTCTGTACTTTCCTCAGACCTAACACACTTGAGTGTCCCACTCCTCACTTTAGAAAATCGCTCTCTCAATGGGTAGTGCCGCCGTATGGTGTGTCGTTCTCCTCACCTAAGCCTTGGCTTTACAACTTTACATTAATTTAAATCCTTAACCCTAATCTTCAAAGATATTGATGGTCCAAATTAGATCTTGCCTCACTTGAGATCTGATATTAAAACATAATCTTTGAAATAAATACTTTACTTTTCCTAAGCTTCTTTCGCTCAATGGCCAACATATCTAATTATGTGCTTTTCTTAAGTTAGACTTAGGCTAAGTTACAATAGCAACTTGCTCACACTCGAGCAAGTGTCTCAAGGAGACTTTGGGTGACTTCTGCTGTTGAATGGTGTTGTCATTGATGCCAATGTTGATCCTTGTATGCTCTTAATATTCATCTAGTTTGCATTGATTGGAAGCTCCAGATGACAAAAATCCTTGGAAGAGAAGAAGGGAAGCCCTATATGCCCCACACTTGTTGAGGAAAATGGATGTAAAGGACATTGATTTTGATTACGAGACCATCATCATTTGATTCTCGTTTTCGTTCCGATTCCAACGATATGTGGCACGCCTCATAAATCCTCATGGTTGAGGAGATATCACTGTTCAAAGTTGGAGTCCCAAAGTTTGGTCAAGAAGCCCCACAACGAGATGATAAGGGCAACTTATTGATTGATTATTAATGTTTTTATTCATTCAAGAAAATTAACTTAAAATTTTGATTGGCCTATCCTAGCCAAATTCAGATTGCAAAAGAGGATTTTATCAAGGGTTAATTAACCAAAAAATTGGATTAAAGTCAACCTTAATGACTGCGGCTTTTTGGCTCCAAGATATTCATCTTTGGATATTCAAATTCAAATTTTTCATGGTCGGCTCTAGGAGATAAGGCCATGTCAACCCCTTTAGAAGATCCCTCCATCACTATATATGGTGCACATATCTCTTCATTTGTTGTATAAAAAATTGACGAAATTTCATCCTTTGTTCTAAGGTTAGGGCAACACAAATATCCAAAGGAGGCCAAATTTTTGCAGTTATATACCTAAAAGACTAATCCTTTTATGAAGTTTTCTGTGGATATCTGAGCATATTTGGTTATCTTCTTGGTGCATCTCGCCGGGACAAATCAAAGATTTTAGACGTGCTTCTCAGGATTGATTTCCGGGCAAAGTCAAATTGTAGGAGTTCTTTGTATATTACCACGTGCTATGTAGGACGAAGTTGGAGTGAGTTGTTGTAGTGAACACCGAGAGTTTTGGTTTTTTTTTTTTTTTGGTGGACAAGTTCCTTTCTGGTTAAGGTTTTGCATAGAGAAGCTTTTCAAGATGCATCCATTGTTTTTAATGATGATATGAAGAAAACGAAAAGTTGAAGCTCGCTCTACTTTTTCTCATTGCGAGAGTCTAAATGCTTTCAAGTTTGTTGCCATCTCCAATTGTGGTTCTATTGTAACAACTTGTTTCTGCGCAGTTTGATCAATGGCGAATGGTTTAATATCTGTGGCAATTGGTGGCTTGACCTCATAAACGGAGAGCAGGTTAAACAACGAAGTAGGGGAGTGTCTTGCAACAATGGATAATCACACTTCTTCTTCTGATGCAATGACAACGCGGTGAATCTATGATTGTGCAGTGTCCAAGGTATGACTGTTAAAATTGGAAACTAGGGCCAAACTCCATATGGGTCACCTCATTTATGGCAACTGATATTTTTCTTGGATTCCTCTCATCGAGAGGTGTAGGATTGATCTAAAGATCATCTAATTCTGACATGTATTCATCGAGATATGAATTTATTTGTGTTATGTGACAATTCGTCAAGGTCGGCCAACAACCTAATTACCCCCACTCAACTTCAACATTGCACTATAAATAGAGGTGGCTTGCAAGTCATTTTAGACACACCTCTCGTGATCTCTTCCTCTCCACTCGTTTGGGTTTTGGTGGAAGGAGATGTTACCAAGAGTATACACTGCCCTAAAGGAGATGCCCTAGCTCCTTAACACTGTCATGGAGGACAACCCTTAACGTAGCCATGGAAAAATCCTTAACACTGTCATGGAAAAGGCTTAAACGTTGTCATGGAAGAGGCTCCTATGCAGTTGTAGGAGAGGCTTTAACGCAGGTAAGGAGATGCCCTAGGTGTAGTCATAAACTTGGATGTGTGGAGCATCAATACCCGCATCAATGATACGTTAACCTCACATGACAAGGAGTAGTATCCTCTCTCGGCATACCTGTGATCTGAAGATGGTGTTCTCGGATGAATGGAGCAAAGAAGGCTGATGATAATCTCAGCATATGTCTAGGCAGCATACCTGTAGGTGCTGTCTTGTCTCAACATCAATTGGATGGAGCAGAAGGCCCTTAAGACCTGTAACAGTAATCTCTTGAAGATGTTATTACAATGTTGACATAGCTATAGACTTGGGTGTAGGATCCCGGTGACCAGGTGCAGTCATGGATGGAGCAGAGATCTGTATTATAGAGGACAATTTAGGATGTCCTTGTTGGAGGTTGGAAATCTCGAATGAGGTACAATAAGGTGTTGGCATTATGATTCTAGTTTGGCTCTATGGTACAGGTGTTGTACTTGATGGCAACTCACTCATGTGGCAGATCTTAGTTCAGGCACTCAAAATCATGGAAATTAAGATACCCGCAGGTAATCCTAGAAGAAGCTGCGGACCCGCAGATACGCCGTCCAAGGGGTGCGGTCATGCACGCAGGTGTTCCGTTCAGAAGGTGCGGACCCCAGTTTCACTCTCTCCAATGCATAAAAGCGCGTGCACGTGGGAATCTTTATGAATGGTTCATGGTATTAGTCTGACAGTTTTTGATTCTATGGTGTTGGTCCGTGGTATTGCATCTACAAATATTGATCCAAGGTATTGGGTTCATGGTATTGTGTTATTATGGTTTTGGACCATGGTATTGTGAAAGGCTTGCTTTTAAAAAGGAAAGGAGATCTCTTGGCCTCACACTTGTGAAATTTGAATATCTTAAGATCTGAAATTTTGGGTGATTGGTTTTTAAAACTAGATCTAAATCAAGGAGAAAACTTAAGGCGAATCTATTGATAAGTCGTGATCTCTCGGGCGCATGCACAGATCTGTGGATCTGACTGACTGTGGCACATTGGAGGACTGTTAATTTGGCCCTAATCAGAAGTCCGCAGGCGATCCAAAGGCGCAGTGCGGGGATAAGTAGCACAGCGAAAGGCGCAGTGCGGGGGTACGCAGCACAAAAAAAGGCTCAGTGTGAGGTATGCAGCACAGGAGAAAGCGAAGTGCGGGCTGCACGCAGCGCTGAAAAAGGAGAAGTTCGAGGTACACAGTGCGGAGGTACGCTCTTTGTTAGACAGTGAGAGTGCAGACCTGAGAAGAAGTATGCAGAGCAGAAGAACCACCAGTGTGGATCTGCGCAGTTTAGACTCAGAAGAGCTGCGGATATTCGCAGGCCCCTCTTGTGAAGTAGCGGACTTATCTTGAAACTTTTGTTGACTATCTTTTATCTATTGCAGCAGAATTCTGGGTTTAGATTTCTGGTATTACTTTTCTGTTTACAGCATTCTGAAGTGTTGAGTGATTCACTGGTTGATTGTATAAGGAGATTGGGTGATTTGCATGTACTTGATGACTATTTGATGTCCATGGATCCAGTTTGAAAATTAATGAAACGTGGTCCTTAAAGAAGTAAAAGAGCTAAGGG
>APFE030245178.1:3292-26103 GCA_000404065.3 Pinus taeda
CCGGGTTAGCATAAATTTCGATGTTTTTCTATTTATTAGAATACAATAGCATAGCATTAGATTAGAATTAGGATAGAAGTATTCCATTTAGAACAGAAATAACCATCTTTCTCACACACACACACTGAATTGGGAAACTGGTCCCATATCCCCAATCGGACCCGCTATACCAAACGGATAAGGAGCTGCCAACCAAGGTCCGGACCGGGCGGGTATTGATGCAGGCCAAAACCTGCAATAAACCAGGATCTTAAAACCATGCATATATACCAATTTCTTTCTCTAACTGCGCAGTTGTAAAAACCACTAGAGATGTCGTTCCCAGGTTGATACTTCTCCCACTCTTTCAATCCGAAGGATTACTATGTGTTGGCGCAAATTGCCACCAGAATTTTCGTATAAATCTTCATAAAGACCATCTTCTGTCGCCTGACTTTTCACCAAGGGATTTATATTAAAACTGCTGCCATATACATATATACTCTTAAAGGCATCAATGCCCTTAGCTTGCGATTTCAATGTCGACTGAAACAGTCCGGTGGACCCTGATTAAGGATCGCCTTAGCAATGGTTTCAATACTTAAATTCCTACCCACATTTGGGACATACGATTTAAACCAAAAAACTTTAACTGATTCAGGTGCGAGCCATCCGAATTCAACCCAGCACGCTCTTTGAGCCAGAGGTTTTGAATTCAACCCAAATACCAAAAGAATTGACAACGCTGTTCTGCGCAACATCTATGAAATGACAAGATGGGAAGAAAAACGCAGCGTTCCAATTTGAATTTGACCAAACAAAGCAAGGGATTGCGGGAGTAAGGTTACGAGTGGGTGAGAAAGGCACGTCGTGGTTGTTGCATATAGATTGACGGCAGAAGGAATAGTTACCCCATAACAATTCTTAACATTCTTGGTCTCCAATTATGAACCTAAAATGATGAACCATGGATATGTTGACACTTATCGCATTCCAGACACGACACATCTCTAAGGACAAGCAACACAGAGAATATCAGCGAACGCAGGGCTCAAGTGATATCATATGCCTTAGCTAGTGTATAACCTCACCATAATGCCGATAACATCAGTCAGACTTTCAATACTGCATTCGACCTTCATCACTTTCTGAATAAAATCGAAACTCTATTTCATAGATATACGTATTTCATTTCCACCTAATTTCGTTTGCATCAATCCAATCTCACGCAAATTCAATACTGGACATATAGTAAAAATTCAAAAGCTATATTTACACACAAAACACTTACAATATAATTCTTTGCTTGGTCTGGTTTTCGATTATTTGGCCCTTTACAATTACCAGAGGTTTCCAAATGGAAACTCCTTCACTGCTCACACTCTCTCTGATCTTCAATGTCTTTGAGGATTCCTAATTTATAAAACTTAGCATGATCTAAAAATCCTAAAATCACTCAACTAAAAGCTCTAACTCTACATGCAATGCATACAAAAGTCTATTGATGCTTTATTCCATCTTTTCCTGTTTTAAGAACAAGAAAAGCCTCCTTATCACATAATGATCCACATTCATTGCTTTATGCCTAAAAGCACACCCTATTTCCTATTTTCTCATTTATTTACTTTGGAAACATCTAATTAATCACACTGACTTGTAACCTAGGAAAATAATTCTAGAATGCTTGACCCCCTATGGCTATTATTTACAATAATGTCTCTTGGGCTGAATGCTCCCGCATCTGGTATCCCCCTTGTTGTTGAACTAATTTTCGGGGCCTTCAACAGGTAGATAAACCAGAAAAAAACCCATGGTGATCATTTGAAAAAAAATTCCACTGTTCAGCCCATTCCCGTACCTTCAGATTCACCATCTTCTTCAAACCAATCTCCCTATCTAGAGAGGTTGGTTATGGAGAAGAGTGACCCAGAGTCCACTCTAGCTTTTGAGTTAAGGAATATTTGCACAAAGGTTCCTTTACTTCAGGATATTAGAGAAATTCCCATCTACACAAAGATCATTAGGGAGTTATGTCTTAAAAATCTAGGGAGGAAGAGAGTAGAACATCAGACCATTCAGTTTGTTGGTAGAGCAGCTGAGTTAATGACAAGATGTGTATCAATGGAGAGGTATACAGATCCTGGAAACCCAATTGTTTCTGTCCAGATAGGTGATATCCTTGTCTCTAATGTATTAATAGACCTGGGGGCGAGCTTCAATGTTATGACCAGGAAAACCATGGAACAACTTGGGTTGGACCATATTCCTCCTACAACCACCATGCTTGAACTTGTAGATAGATCTAAAATCAAGCCCGATGGAGTATTGGATGATGTGGTTGTCTCTATAGATTCATGGGAATATCCCACGAATTTCATTGTGCTTCAACAAAAGAATCTTGTGGGAGGACATCCTTTGATTTTGGGATGACCATGGCTTACCACGGCTGATGCTTATATTGGATGTCGCTTTGTTGATATGTACATTTTACATGTAGACTCTAGGAAAAAGTTCACCTTATATCCACCTGCTAGATCTATTCGGGAACTCAAGGACACTTTATCGTTAGATTATGACAACAGTGATGAGGAAACCCCATCTTTTTCTTTGATTCATCATCATACCGAATCTACCCAGGAGGGTGAATTATGAGATTTCCTGAACAATTTACACACTATGCCTAACTTTGACACAGTTCATCAGATATTTAGTCTGGATTTTCAAGAAAATTTTGATTTCTAGCCTTCCTCATCCCATACTATAATATCATCTTCTTATACTCTTGAGCCCAAGACCAATCTTGTTGAAATTAGTCTAGGCAAATATCTACACATTAGCTTAGACCCGGATTCATCTCAGCAAGAGCAGCTTGTTACCTTGTTGCGAGATCACTTGGATGCATTCACATGAAAGGCATTCCTCGCGAGACTTGTACTCATCATATCTATATTCAGGAGGAAGCCCGACCTGTCTAACAACCACAGAGATGAATGAATCCTGTGCTAAGAGATATTGTTAAAGAGGAATTACAAAAACTCTTAGAAACTAATTTCATCTATCCCATTTCTGACAGTCAGTGGGTCTCTCCATTAGTGACATTCCTTAAGAAAGATGGGAGATGGCATATTTACATTGATTACCGGGAATTAAACACATCAATTCTCAAGGATTACTTTCCCCTTCCTTTAATCGATCAGGTGCTAGACACCCTTGCCGATAAAAAGTACTTTCATTTTTGGATGGCTTTAGTGGGTATAACCAAATCCATATTGCACCCTCAGATCAAGACAAAACTACCCTTACATGCCCTTGGGGTACATTTTCTTATCAAGTGCTTCCTTTCGGGTTGTGTAATGCACCCGCCACCTTTCAAAGGGTTGTGTTGCCTATTTTTGTTGATCTTGAATGTGTTGAGATTTGTATGGATGTTTTTCTGTGTTTGGTAACTCATTTGATAAAGTTCTTAAAAATCTAGAAAAAGTGTTTTTACATTTCCAAGAGTCTCATCTTGCTTTGAGTGATAAAAAATGTAGATTAATGTGCAAATCAGGAATGGTTCTTGGTCATTTGGTTTCTGACAAAGGTATCCAGGTAGACCCTGCTAAAGTTGAAGTTATTCTTCATCTTCCTGCACCCAAAACACAAAGGGAAGTGAGAGGCTTCCTAGGACATGTTGGTTATTATGTAAGATTCAATGAGAATTTTTCCAAGATTGCTACCCCCCTTTTCGATTATTAGCTAAGGATAGTGAATTCTCCTGGTCCACTACTTGCCAACAGTCGTTTGATATATTGAAGGAAAAATTAGCATAGGCACCAGTTTTGAGAGGACCAAACTGGTCCTTGCCATTTCACATTTCCTCTAATGCCTCAGACACTGCCATTGGCGTAGCTTTAGAACAAGAGGAGAATAAACAAACATATTCTATTTATTACATCAATAAAAAAATTTCACCTGTTGAATTTAACTATACAGTGACTGAGAAAGAAGTTTTAGCCGTTATTTTTGATATTAATAAATTCGGACATTACATTACAGGAGATGAAGTTTATGTGCATACTAATCGTTCTACTATAAAATATTTAATGAATAAACCTTTAAGTATTGGTAGAGTGACTAGGTGGTTGATTTTATTACATGAATTCAATGTTACAATTATTGATAGGCTAAGAAAGTCTAATGCTGTAACTGATTATCTTTCTAGATAAAATAATCTTGGTGATGTAACTCCTGTTGATTATGATTTCCCTGACGAACATATTTTTTCTATGTCAGAAAAATCCCCATGGCTTGCTGACATAGCTAACTATTTAGTCACCGGAAAAACACCACCTCACTTATCCGCTCGTGAAAAGCGTAATATCATTCAGAAAAGTGCTTTGTATTCTTGGATACATGGACACCTCTTTTACACTGGACCAAATATTGTTATTCGTAGATGTGTGAGAGACAAAGAAATGTTTGATATCTTAAAATATACCCATGATGAACCTTGCAGTGGCTACTTCGCTGATAAACTAATTGCATATAAAATTTTACGCATTGGTTATTTTTTGCCTTCTTTGTTTAAGGATTCCAAGCAATATGCTAGGCGTTGCAATAGTTGTCAACGGATGGGTCAACCTGTTCAAGCCAATGAAATGCCTTTATGTCCTCAAGTTATGATTGAGCTCTTTGAAAAATGGGCTATTGATTTCGTAGGACCCATAAAACTCACATCTTTAAATAAAAAACATATCTTGGTTTGTACTGATTTTGTTACTAAATAGGTAGAGGCTAATGTTGTCTCTTTTGCCACTCAGAAAGTTGTTGTTGATTTTCTATTTAGTGAAATTTTTACTAGATTCGGTGTTCCTAGAGAAATTGTGTCTAACAATGAACCAAAGTTTGTTTCTAACTTGGTATAGGAAGTCATGAATCAATATAAGATTCGGTACAAGAAATATACACCGTACCACTCGCAAGCAAATGGCCAGGTGGAATCTACAAACAAGGTGATCGAATCCATCCTCACCAAAATAGTAAACATGCATAGGAAGGATTGGGCCAACCAATTTCCTGAAGCCTTATGGGCTTATCGAACCACTTGGAGGAATAGCACGGGGCATACACCATATGAGATGGTGTATGGAAAACAAGTCCTTTTGCCGATTGAATTTCAAATAAAGACTTTTAGAACTGCAGTTCAATTGGTTTTGGATCTCTCGGAAGCACAACCTCAGTGTCTATTGCAGTTAAACGAGTTGGATGAATTTCGGAGGGATGTTGTTCAACAGAATATTTTGGTGCAGCAACAACGCAAGAAGTAGCATGACAATTTTATCAAGAAGAAACAGTTCCAACCAGGTGATTGGGTACTTCTCTATGACTCTAGATTTAAACATTTTAAAGGGAAGTTCCATACTCGTTGGATGGGATCGTATGAGGTAATTCAAGTTTTCGACAATGGGACTGTAGAAGTCAAAACTATTGATGGGAAAAATTCAATTTTCCTTCTGAATGGGCATAGGCTTAAAGCATATTTTTAGCCCCTCACAAAGGAAGATTTCATGTAGTAAGTGCAACAGTAGTGTGAAATTCAGTTGGTAGGTGGCTATGTCGACCTATTGTGATCTTATTTCTTCTCTATTGAAATAAAGTTTAAAGAAAATCCAAAATATAATAATAATAATAATAAAAAGTTAAAGAAAAAATATTTTCCTGTGATTGTGAAAATCAGTTTTACTGACATGATTGCAGAAGGATCAACCTAAAAACCAGCTTGTTGGCAGGAAGATCAACTTCCAATAAAATGGGAATGTTGCTTGATTTTTAGATGTGTTGACTGTCACCAAGAAGAAGCAGGTTCAAGTGAAGGTACCAAGCCCTTATCCAAGTTTGGGATAGCTGGCACGAAATTTTTTATCCAAGTAACACTCAATTCCCACGGTATTTACTTTTCAGATCAACACTATATAGGAAGATTTTAGGTGAAATTATGCCCTTCTTCTATTCCCATTTTAGTAAAAAAATCCCCTTTATTTTCTTCTTTTTATCCCATGAAGGTTACCATCCCTTTCTTCAAATAAATTTCCCTATCTAATTTCGTATTTCCCTCTTTTCCCCTTGAAATTTTTTCCCCAAAATCCCTTTTCAATTTGTCCCTCTTGGTGGTCTCGCTCTTGAATTCCCTGTCGTAATTTCCCTCCCATTCTAAAATTTACCCTTTTCCCCCCTTCTTTTTTTCCCTCATGGATCGATTGCAAGATCTGATGTGAACTCACAAGTCAGATCGAAAGGCATATATCAACACCAAAGACTAGCGAATAAAACCTCCCTTGTATATCCAACAATTTTTTCAAATCCAACCTATGAATTATATCCTTCCATAATTTTTTTGGTTCCCTTTCTCTTTCCAGATATGCTACAAATATCCCTAGTGCAGGAATGTGTGTTCGAGTGCAAGAATGTTCAGTGCGGGCATGTTCAAATGCAGGCATGTTCAGTGCAGGCATGTTCAAATGCAGGCATGTTCAATGCATGCATGTTTAAGTGCAAGCATGTTCAATGCAGGCACGTTCAGTACAAGAATCCGCATCGCTGAGTGCACCCAATTATGAAAACACATGTTCTAGTGCGGGAGCAATGGTCTCAATGCAAATACAGTGCAGGAACACCTGGTGCAAAAATGTGTATTGAAAAGCTTATCTTTGTTTCATAAATTTTTTTGTACAGGCATAATGATTGCACCACCTATAGATCATGGCATTCAATAATTTGTATTATGTTTAATACTTTGTTTTATCATTTACTAAATTAGGAAGAAATTGTTTAAGTACAAATATATTTTAGGTTAAGAAATCTCATCTTTATAATGAGTACTGAGTACACCTTATGTGAGATCATGAAGTGAATGTGGGATGGTATGATTATCCCAAAATCCAATACTTACCTCTTCTTGAAAAGACTCATCACCTGTTAATGATGACCTTACCTCATATCTGACCTCACATAATCATTACATTGAATCATTCTCTAAATCATCACCTTTCCAAATCATCATCACCTGCCTATACTTGAACCAATTCATATTCACATCCATCCCACGAGTGTAATCTTAATGATGGAGGATGACCATTTGGAAGGTGGACAATATAGTGGAAGATGTATAGCTCGACTATCATAAATCCCTCAACAAATCTTTGAGTTCGTCATTTGTAATACTCTTCCAAAGTTTTAGACAAAGATTGGGTGAATTCAGATAGAGAAATGGAGTCTGTAAGGATTGAACCATGGTCCATGAAGGAGATGGAGCAAACGGCTGAGTATAGAAACAATCTTGCAATATTGTAGGAATCCGAGTTCTTCTCATTTCTACAAAAAAATGATGGATTTGACTCATCCGTGGCGCTAGCATTCGCCCAAAATTTTGATGGAATTCGAGCCAAGGTGGGTTCGCTGGAATTTGTGGTCACAGAGGAGTCCATATCTCAGGCTACAAGTTTAGCACCAGTGAGAGAACAATGGTTTAGGAAGGAGAAGATTGAGAAGAAGCTGTGGAGCAATTCATGGTCAACCCGAAGCAAAAGGTGGACTAGAAGAATGGTCTCCAATGTAGCACTATGCTTGGGAAATGGAAGGACCTCATTTACGTATTATAGAAGTTTCTCACCTGCGAGGGTCATTATTCTTTGACCTTCCTGTATCACATACGATTTCTCCTGCATTTTGAGTCTGGTAAGCTCATTAATTTTCCCTATTATAAACTCAGGAGCTTAGAGAAAATGTCAAAAGGTGTTCAGAGAGGGAAGTTGAAAGAGGTTGCATACAAGTTATACCAACATGGGCTGATCGGAATTTTAATCAAGAAGGAACTGGAGGCTAAAAATGTGACCTGGAAAGAATTTCTGAAGGAGTTTCAAGGACGAGGTGCAGGGAAGTCATCTAAGAAGAAGAGTGAAAGCAAGGGAGGAAAATTAGAAACCCTAACCCCACGCCCTACCGAGACTAGGAAAAGAACTACCTCTTCAAGCATGGGTCATGTTTAGTCGATCTCCCCGATACCATTAGCCGACTCACGACCTGCTTCATCAAGGAACAATAACCTTTTGGTCCTCACTGAGGTGGAGATCCATACAATGGTCAACGAAGGTTGTGCAGAGAAGGAAGACAACATAAACTTGTCAGTCCTCTTTGGTAAGATGAAGAAGAAAAAAACGATGTCGAGTGTAAGCAAAGACCCCGTGGATGGTCAGATGGATGATGGGGCGCGAGACACTGAAGCCTTGGATAATTTTGAAGTTCGGGATACTGAAACCCATGATAAGGTGAATGTGTAGGGTATTGAGGTCCTTGATAACATAGAAGTTCTAGGTACTGAGACCGATAGTGACATTGAAATTCTGGATATTGAAACCCTTGACGATGTTGAAATGTAGGAATTGGGTAGCCAGGATAACCTTGACTCTGATGATGTTGACACATGTTTGGAATCGACTGCTGAGAAATCTACACCAGAGGAATTGGGAGTAGAAAAATCCACCCTTTGTCTAAACAGTGAGATAGAAGAGCTTAAGCAGAATGTTTACGACTTGGATATATTAAACCAAGCCATGAAATATCAGGATACAATGCAGAAGCAGATAAATGCAGAGTTGGCAGGAGAGGTGAAAGATAAGAAAAGACAAGTCAAGATATGGAAATTTCAAGCCTCAAATTGCTATAAATGTCTTGAAAAGATTACCAAGCAACTCAAGAAGGATCGAGGCAAGAAGGCAAAGACAATGAAGGCAGGGATCATCATATAAGTTTAACATTGAAGGGAGGCTCCTTTGTTTTGGTTTTTTTGTAGCAGGTAAAGGTTGTGTGAGGACACACAACAACATAGGGAGGGGAGGATGTTGGTAGGCTAAATTTCTTCATTTTTAACCCCTTTCCTACTTCAAATTCATAACCTTAGACCTACCTCGCAACCTCTTTATTCCTGCACTATTCCAAGCATCGTGCCTTTTCCTACACTAGCTTTATATTTCATATTTAAGGGTTACAAATGTACTTAATTAATTATTTTTATAGATTTTATACCTTTAATATTCTTTGCAACTAATATCTTCTTTCATAGAAGTATTTGGTAAGCATCATATTAATCATTTCTTTAGCATGGTTGAGTGCAGGTAAGATTCCCGCATTGCTGTTGAATCCTAAACTTCCATGACAACTCACTACCTAATGCAGACATCTCATTCATAATCGGTCATCTCGAGTTGGGCTCAGAGTGGAGATAAGTAAGGGATATGATAGAGATCAGGTCGCCGACCGAATGCTTAAGTTTAGTGTTTTGTTACAACCAAAAGGCTTAGAATGTAATGTTGTTGTTATTTCATTATAGCTTAAAGGCTTAGATCGTAATGCTAAATGTAATTTTGTTACGGCCGCAGGCCTAAAGGGATGTATATAATGTAGGATTCAAGTAGGAAATGGGAGTGATAATAATGCTACTATAACTATGGTATTTTTTATTTTGTTGGTATCGTCCTCATTCTAGGTTGGATTCAATTTCATCATGTACATTTGCTGATTTTGAAATTTAATATAAAGGGTTTGTGCCATGTTATTTCAACTATGTTTTAATTCTATGTTGATGCATCGCTGAGAGCTGAGTTTCCAAGTTTCTTAAACAAGGAAATGAGCTGGTTGGCTAGGGCCTAGCCAACCCAACTCGTTCTCCCTCACATTCTTCTTTCTCGTTAAAGGTGTGTTGATTTCGTTTTGATGCAAGGCGTGAATTAAGTAGATGCTTCTATTCTTTCACAAAGATCAGGTTCGATTTCATTTATAGCCATTGTGTGATGGATCCATGGTGTGCATGCTTAACTAAGTTTGATCTTACCTTTTTGTAATTTTTCTTTTCGAAGTTTAGTATTATTTCTGCTTGGATCATGCAAGCACGTTATTCCCGCAGTAGTGCATTTACAATTCTGCATTTTGATTTCTTTGGTTCATTACAACAAAGTATTTCGTTCTTTTCTGTCATAAGGATCTTGCTGCGTTTCTGCAAGTGAGTGTTCATATTTTAGAAGTATTCTTGATATTGTGGATTGAATATGCTTTGGTAATTAAGGAATGAATGATGTTATAATGCATTAATCTGTACTTGCACTTTACACTTTTAAGGAAATGATCGAACTTCACATCTAATTATTCAAAGTGAACCTTTCTGAATTAAAAAGATTAAAAAGGTAGATCAGATTTATGTGAATAATTAGTATAGGGAAAAAGCCTGCTATCACAATTAAATTATTTCTTTAGTTGCATGAAAGAGTTCCTTGATTGAAGAAAAGTGTGCTTTGACTTTCACAGTTAATTCTTATTTTGAAGTTAAGTTGGGTTGAAGCATATTTCTGTTTGTGAAAATTATTTCAAAGTTCTATTCACCTTTGCAAATTATTTTCTTAAGTTAACACACTCTTTATTATTTTATGAAAGAAATTTGAAAACTTGGTGCAGGAATCTTTGTTCCGGTACAGGAATCAATATCCTGATACAGGAACAGAGTGCTCTAGTCCTAAGACATAGAGCCCCTACATGAGGATAGAATTATTCAGTAGAAGTGTAGAATATACTTCCAACATATAAACTTTGTTTTGATACTGATGCAAGAATATTGCAGGAGTACAAGAATAATAGCTTAGTGCAGGGAGAAATATCTATAAAGAAGTCAGATATCTTCAAGGGTCCAATTATTAATCTGACATACAACTACTAAAGATAGCCATAGATTTCCATTTCAATTAATCATGATTGCTTACAAGAGTTTGAATGTTCCTTTATTTATTTCTTCGCAAAAGTACTCTCTTTCATATTCCAACACTAGAATATCTTTTGTGTAAATTGTTAGGTGATCTTTTATTTTCGATTCTGCAAGATTGTAATTAAGGAAGTAGGAATAGAGTTAGGAAAAGTTCATATCATTATGGAATTTCCTATGCTTTGCCTCTAAGTTTAAGAAACCCTCGGTTTGATAATTAAGTGTTGAAGGAGTCTTCTTAACCACAATTCCTGCACCCAACAATCCCCAATGAATCACTTCAAACTAACTTTTTCAAACAAAACTTATGCAAATTTTAAAAACTACACACACCTTTTTTTCACTTTGTAGGAGCTTGATATTGAATCTATTGTATATCTGTAATTTTGGATCTCCAAGGTCTGAAATTTTGTCTTGTGGTAGCCCTCAGAGTCTTCTTTCCAACCCCACAAGTCAGAACAATATTGGATTCTTCAAGGAAGAGTTATGCCAAATCTCCCACGATGACCTGATTATGGACCAGTTTAGTACAACAAAGTTGTACGGAGTGCCATGTGTCATTGTTTAAACCTTCAGCCCTGAACGTGGTACATGACAAACTAAAATCCATTCACTTTCAACCACTTTTTATAGAAATCAAATCCAATGCCTGAAATGAAATTTATGATTATTTTCCCTAGGTCACTTGTTTGAGACAAAATTTTGTAGAAATTTTGAATAATATGACACTTATTCACAGAGATTATCCCAATTATACACTAATTGTGGAATACATGCTGTAGTGTCCTATCTAGGGGGCTAGATCGGTCTAAATTAATTGTCAACTCAGGGTGCGTTTACTTAGAGGCGTGTGCCTAAAGTATATAAGCATAAAGGATCTATTCTCAATCTATAACTCCTAATGCTGAGATTAATTCTATTGTTAAACGAACTAAGCATTAAATCATGTGCTATTAACAACTAAATGCAATTCCTATCATGCTGTATATGGTTATCTTGAAAGGTTCGGTTCCCTTACAGAAACATCAACATGCAACCCTTGTTCAATATCATTCAGCAATCAAGAATGCTTAAAGAAGACATGTAAAAGCAAGTGCATAACCATTATCTATATCAATGTTTCATAAACAACTCTGAGATTAAATCCTTTACGGGATATATTTCGTAATCCAAGAGAGGGTTATTCGACACAGGTACAGATATAGATTTCACGCATTCATCCCTGCAATCAAATCTCCAAGTACATATATAATTTGCATGTGTTCTAATTGAATTGACTGTAAATTAAATTAAGACTACACGATGAACGTAATGCAAATATAAACAGGGTATGAGCATATATAAACAAAGTATGAGCATAAACGAAATGTAAACAAAAACGAAATGTGTGATCGGTCTACCATATACGCAGGGCCCGTCCGCGTCTTTGGCACACCGATGGCTACACCAAGATCACGATATTAACAAGTATGCAATGTATTCATTCGAAAAACCAGAGGTTCTGTTCCAAAACGTAAAAACAACAGTATATGTCTGTATGAATGTGTGTGTATGTAACTGATCCCAGGTCTCGGCCTTGTCTTTTAATTACATCATTGCATCCCTTGAAAAATGGATGCTTATCCATAGCAGCTGTTGCTGCGTTTGGTAAATCAAAACAAGGATATATTCCTAATTGTCTTATGCATAAATCAAAAATCAAAATAGGAAATAACTTGAAAGCGAATGGATAACAACTGAATGCTGTTGCTGCCTTTTGTGCCGACATGCTAGGGTTGACTGAGCGTTGACTGTGCTGATTGGAGAAATGTTTCTAATGCGGAGTAGGTGTTTGTCCATGTTTGGACATTCCTCTTTTCGTCCATGCCTTCCGCTCCTACCTAGCTGTCATGCCACATGTCACATAATAAACCATTTACAGGTTGCTAAGACTTCCTGTAGTGATTTAGGCTTAAAATCCTAATTTGTCAACACAAGACCCCTAAATCAATTAATATGCATGCCAACGACTATAAACTATTAACTTAATTAAATTCTAAGGCATTTAAGGAATGGATGATACGAAAAGGGGTAGGAAATGGTCATGTTTTGGAATGGGAAAAAGGGCTTAGAATGGTACCAACATCTCTCCCCGACTTAATGACTTGGCATGTCCTCATGCCAACCCTGATGTGCTGCCTTTGAACTCAGTTCCTGCCTGTACCTCTGCTGCCTTGAGTAGTGTGTCAACGTTCTTCTTCTTTACCTGGACATCTTCTTGGTCGTGGAGCTCCTGTTTCAGCCTTCGGTACTTTTCTTTTAGGGTTTTCTTCTAGCTGTACCACTTGGTGGCCCACTTGCAGATGTCGGTCTGCTCTGCCTCCAGCTCACTAACCCGCTCTTTCAACTTGTCGTGTTCCATTTGAATTTCCTTCGTCTGGGTACGGAGCATTTGATTTTCCTTTTTAATAACCCTTTCCAACATGTTGGCTTCCATGAGCTCCTCTTTGAGTTTTTCAATTTGCCGCTCTAACTTTTTCTGTTTCTTACCAGGAGGAGGTGGAAACCCTTTCTCACATGTTGGCTTATTATGGCTCTCGACTTCTGCATCAAATCCCGGGGGTGAGTGGCTCTCGACATGCACATCGGCTTCTGGTGCTGGTGGTGAATAACCACTGCTTTGAATGTCCATTTGCTCAGGCACATGAGACTCTTCTTGCAGCTGAACTTTTGTTGCCCTCCTCGACCTTCTTGAATAGGTGGTGAACACCTGGTCTTTTTCTGCTCTCTTCGCTTCTTCTTTCCTCATCTGTCGGGTTCTTACAGTGCTCACAGGTACCTTATGGGCTCGGGAGGAGGCCGGAATATCCTCATCAACATCTCTTACAAACCCTGAGTTCTCTGGTGATTTTTCTCTTTCTTCCTCGTCTCTAATCTGATTGGCCATGAGGAATTCTTTCCATGTCTTTCCCCGTCTCTGCATCTCGTCTTCAATGAGGATTTTAATCAACCCAAAGTGGTATAAACTCTTATCCTCATTCCCTTTTTGTTTCTGAACGGTTTTAGACATTTTAGTTAAACTTTGTAGCAAAAAGTATGGCAAGCTAATGGTGCATTGTTTCTTGATGTGCAGCAGCAGTTTTATATGATACAAGTAAACGATACTATAGCGGCCCTCACAGGTCACGAACTTCTGAAGGATATAAACCATCTCGTCCCAAGGGTGAACGAGCCAACTGCGTGGGACTCCCTTCTTCCAATTCACTGCTGAAACCCGCGACCTGGACATAAATTGGGTCCATGATTTTTCCTTAAATTGCTTAGTTTTAAAGTATTTCTCACCCTCTGGACTAACCCCTGTTGCTTGAGCAATGGTGTCTTCTGAGATTCTAAATGAGAAGGTGCCTATCAAGGCCTTCTCCCCATTGAAGGTGAATGCAAATTGTTTGGCAACTTCCTCGTTGCTTCCCCTGAATTTTTCTAGGAATGGTAACCACTGTATGTCCCTGAGGATTGAGATACAGTCCTCGTGGTATTGAGAACTGTCAAATGTCTTTGGTTCGACCCGACTAGTCATTTTGGCGAAGGGTCGGGCTTCCTAACTTATGAATTTCAACAATGAGGTTGAATGGTTACCTGAGAAAATCGTTCGCCTACTGCCCACTGTGCTGTTGGGTTGATTTGATATGGAGCTCGACAGGGTTCGAACTCTGTCCTCGGTCTTGATGCTTGTAGAAGCTCATGCACCAGCGCCCGTGGTTGAAGTTTGACACCACCGTATACAATCCTGATACCACTGTGTATGATCCCGATACCACTGTGTTTTTTTTAAATGAGCTCAATGTATTAAATTTGAAACAGAGGAATGATGACCAAATGCACTTGTATGAACGTTGTGATAGGAGCGCCGAGAGGTGTGTGTACGTCGGGTGGTGAATCATCACTCGGCCATGCACTTCTAATGAATAGGCCGGCTGTCCTTTGCATCGGATTTTTAATGACCCTTTTTATTAATATATTCTTTATTTGATTTTTTCAAAAAGGGTATTAATAGAATTCCCCAAAAATAATACTTTGATGTTTCAAAAGGGATATTCCATTAATAAAATTTCTTCAAAAATATAGCCATATGTTATGTTGGTACTCTTCTAAGGGACGAATTTAGAAATGAATATGGCGGTATTTGGGAGGGTATGTAAGTGAGGAATGCAATGGTTGTGGATATGGAATGTGTAGGAAGTACTAGAGTGAGGAGTGTATGCATTTGAGAGTAGGGAGTAAACTGGGGCAAGAGAGAAATGTTAGGGAAATAAGAGAATGGAAATATGCCTTGGAATTAATTACTAACAGTCATAGCTATTAACATAACATAAAAATAATCTAGGAAGTTAAGTGTTAAAAACAAGGAATACATTACACTATTGGACTGCTGTGGCATTGACATCTGAGTAGAGCTAGCTGTGACTGTTGTTTGATTGCTTTGTTGTGTAACAGGTCCCTTAAGGCATACACAGGTCCCTCTGCAGTGCTGAAGATGATCATGCACTTCTTTGTATGCATGCAGATGCTGCTAAGCTGGGTTACTTGATTGATGAAGTCCTGATCCTAACAGGTCCCTTTGATATGTCTAAACAGGTCCCTTACTGCTGATATTCTGCGGGTGCTGAAAGCATAGTTTCTGTGAACAAAACAGGTCCCTCTTCATGATATTTACAACCAGGTCCCTCTGATAACAGGCAATAACAAGACAACTTATTCATTGAAGCCTGGAATGGTGGGGAAAGTTAAAATTACAGTGGAGAGATAAAAAAATGAATACTGATATGCTGATATGCTCCCCTCCCCCACAAAAGATTGTGACGTGTCCTCAAGTCAACATTCAGTTGAAAATATGAAACAATGAGAAAGAAAAAGAATTCTTACTTGCCAACGAATTGGTTTTCAAGTAGGAATTCAAGGTTAGAGTGTGCCAGAATCTGGTTTTCACATCTAACCCATTTATTTGTTTTTGTCTTTTTTTTTTTTTTTTTAATTTTTTCTTTTAAAAACAAATTCAAGGAAATACTAAGGTAGAGAGACTGCAGCTGAGGGCTGCAGTAGCTCAACCTCTCGTTGCTGAGAAACTGTGTGTAGAAAATCTGCTTTACTGATGGGCTTGGTGTAAAGTTTCAATCGATGCCCATTTACAGTGAAGGAATGACCTTGCCCATCAATAGTTGTGAGAGTGACAGATCCATTGTCATAAACCTGGACAATTTCATAAGAGCCCATCCAGTGGGTGGTGAACTTGGCCTTATGGTCTCTAAACTTAGAGTCAAAAAGGAGGGCCCAGTCACCTTCCTTAAATTGTTTCTTCTTTATATGAGCATCATGCCACTGCTTCCTGTGCTTTTGCATGAGGATTGTGGTCTCCTCTGCCTGCTGCCGCATCTCATCTAACTGGTTAAGTTGCTGGATCCGTTCTTCTTGTGCCTCATCCAAGTCAATCTGTAAATCAGCAGCTAGTTTAAAAGTGTGAATCTGGAACTCAATAGGAAGCATGACATCCTTACCGTACACCAACTGGTATGGTGTGAAGCCCGTAGTATCTTTCCAAGTAATCCTGTACGCCCAGAGAGCATCCTTAAGTTGTTCCTCCCAATTTTTCCTGTTCATGGCAACAATTTTAGTAATGATTCCCTCCAAAGTTTTGTTTGTAGATTCCACTTGCCCATTGGCCTGTGGATGATAGGGTGTGCTTTTCCTATGTTTGATTTTATACTTGTCTGTAATATCCTTGACTAACTTGGAGGTAAATTGGGTGCCTTGATTAGTTACTATCTCTCTGGGTACTCCGTATCTGACAAAAATTTCCTCAAACAAGAAATTGACAACTGTATGTTCAGTGGCTCTTACCAGTGCTTTTGCCTCAGCCCACTTTGTAACATAATCTGTACATACTAATATGTACTTCTTACCATTTGAAGATGGGTTGATAGGTCCAATGAATTCCAGGGCCCACTTGTCAAATGGTTCTAGGTGAACTTGGGGATGAAGGGGCATCTCATCGCTGGCGGTTGGCCTGCCCATCCTTTGGCAAATGTCGCAACTCCTTACATACTTTTTGGCATCCTTGAAAATGGATGGCCAGTAGTATCCAAGAGTTAGAACTTTGAATGTTGTCCGCTTCGCTGCAAAATGCCCACCACACGGCTCATCATGGCAAGATTTTAAAATATCAATTACCTCGTCATTTCTTACACATCTACGGATGATCATGTCATAGCCAGTGTAAAAGAGATCGCCATTGAGCCAGGAATATCTAGCACTTTGTTTAGCTAGCCTTTTCTTTTCTTTTGAGGTAAAATGTGGAGGAGTCTTACCTGTAGACAAGTAATTAGCCAAATCAGCATACCAAGGATTAATTATAGAAATGGCAAATAAATGTTCATCAGGAAAAGAGTCTTCGACAGGAACAACTTCACCTTGATTCTGCAATCGAGAGAGAAAATCTGCCACCTGGTTCTCTTTACCAGGTCTATCCAACACGGTGATATTGAATTCTTGTAACAACAGCAGCCATCTGGTAACTCTGCCACTGGTTATGGGTTTATTCATTAAATGTTTTATGGCCGAATGGTCGGTATGGACAAAGACTTCATAACCAGTAATGTAGTGGCGAAATTTGTTCACAGCATAGATAATGGCAAGTGTTTCTTTCTCTGTGACCGTGTAGTTTAACTCCGCAGGGGTCAGATTTTTGCTAATGAAGTAAATAGCATAAGTGCAAGATTCTTCTGTCTGGCCTAACGATGCACCTACAGCAGTGTCAGATGCATCTGTAAAAATATGGAATGGCAAACTCCAATTAGGCCCTCTCAGGATTGGTGCTGTTGATAATTTCTATTTGAGTAATTCAAATGCATGTTGGCAATTTTCATTCCAACTGAAATTTACATCTTTGGACAGCAGTTTAAACAGAGGTAAGGCTAACTTGCTAAAATGTTCAATGAATCTTCGATAATAACTTGCGTATCCAAGGAAACTTCTTACCTCTCTCTGATTTTGTGGTATGGGTAAATCAACAATGATTTGGATTTTTGCTGGGTCAACTGTAATTCCTTGAGAGGAAATATAATGACCTAACACTATTCCCTCATTCAATATCATAAAACATTTCTCATTACTGAGGGACAGGTTAGACTCAATGCATCTTTTTAAAACTCTCTCAAGGTTGTCCAATGCATGGTCAAAGGAATCGCCATAGACTGAAAAATCGTCCATATACACTTCAACGCAATCATGAATTAAGTCAGCGAAAATAGCTAGTACAGCTCGCTGAAATGTGGCTGGAGCGTTACACAATCCAAACGGCAGAACATTGTAGGCATAAGTTCCCCAAGGACAGGTGAAGGTGGTTTTGTCCTGGTCTTCCGGGGCTATCCTTATCTGGTTATATCCGCTGAAACCATCCAGAAAAGAGAAGGATGATTTACCAGCGAGGGTGTCTAAGACTTGGTCGATGAATGGCAATGGAAAATAGTCTTTAAGCGTGGCTTTGTTTAGTTGTCGGTAATCGACACAAATACGCCATTTACCATTTTTCTTGGGCACCACAACCAATGGGGATACCCACTGACTGTCAGAGATAGGATATATAAAATTGACTCTCAAAAGTTTTTGTAACTCTTCTCTAACAATATCTTGAAGTACGGGGTTCATCCTCCTTTGCGGCTGCCTCACTGGTTTAATAGTATGGTCTGTGTAAATATGATGAGTGCATGTGTCAGGATGAATGCCATGCATGTCGGTATAATCCCAAGCAAAGGCTGTTTGATATTTCCTCAAGAGTTGAATTAATCTATCTTGTTGGGATGGGTCCAAATGGTTGCCTATATTCAAAGTTGTCCCTGGACTGATTTCTATAACCTTACTCTGAGTATTGGTAATGGATTGAACTGGAAAAATATCAAGAAAATTGGTTTGTAAAGAGTGGATAGTGCATGTCTCCTGAAAATTTTGAGCTAAAAGTATGTCTGCAGCTTGATATTGGGCAGGTCTCAAATCTTCAGAGATATCTGGTTGAGCAAGAAATAATTCTACCAAATCATTATTGTCATGTTCTTGGAAATTATAGATTTGGTCAATGCTGAAAAGGGGCTGTACTTCATCTTTGTCATTAAATTTGTCATCGAGCCACAAATTGTGTGTAACTGCTGGTGATTGTGCGGATGGGTAGAGGGTAAGTTGTTTCCTTTCTGTCCCTCTAGAGATAATCATGTTGCCAGATCGACAACCTATAAATGCATCAGCAGTTGCTAACCATGGCCTACCAAGAATGATAGGGTGTCCGCCTAAATTAGATTTGGGTTGAAGGATTAAAAAGTCCACCGAATACTCCCAAGAGTCCAGCGAGACAATTACGTCCTCTAAAATCCCTTCAGGAATCACTTTGGACCTATCAGCTAACTCAAGAACGATTGTTGTATGTTGCAGATTGGTAAGCTGAAGTGTTCTCATGGTTTCTAAGGTCATTACATTAATTGCAGCTCCAAGAGCGATCAGAGTGTTTGGAATTTGTATGGTGTTAATGATGGTGGTTACGTTAGGAATGCCAGGATCAACATACTTTTCTATGGAAACAGTACTGGTCATCAGTCCTGCTAAATGTCCTATGACATGAATGGTTTGAGGGTCGATCTTTCTTCTAGCAGGCTTCTTGAGACACATGTCTTTGATGGCTTTGGTGTAGATAGGGATTTCTTTTATAGCTTGCAGTAATGGAATCTTTATGTAGACATTTTTAAGCTCATCTAAGACATCAAATTGTGGTATAGACAATGGAGGTTTGATGTGGACCAATCGGTCTGGAAAAGGTAATATGGAATATGAAGTTCCTTCTTCTATATTATAGGCTGGCCTCTCTGCTCTATTATTCGGATTTGGGACAGTTTGAGCAGGAATTTGCGTGGGTCTGGAAGGCTGTGGGTTAGCTGGAAATTGGAGTTGTGGTGGATTTATTGGTTGAGGAGAAGGTAGTGCCTGTTGAGTAGGCTGAGGTGGATAACCAATTTGCTGAGGGTACTGCTGATATGGTTGAGGATGTGAGTACTGTTGGTATGGTTGTTGGTACGAGGAATATGACTGAGGATATGTAGGATAAGGTTGAGTATATTGTTGAGATGGTCTCCATTGTTGCTGTGGGTTGTTTGGGGGCTGCCATGGCATTGGTACATTCCATGAATTCTGTACATACATCGGATCATTCGTAGGAAATTGCAAGTTTTGATTTGGAAACATACCTTGAGGGTTTGGCCTTGGTTGCCATGGTCTTTTTGCGCCCATGTAATACATGTGCTCCATCTCTGCATTAGCTGCCATGTTATAGTTCTGCAAAACCTTAACCTTAGGACAATTAAATATGTCATGATGTTCAGTACAGAAAGCACAAACTTGGATGCTATCTAGTGGACAGTCTTTTAATGCATGTTTCTTCTGGCACTTGGGGCAGAAAATGGACATTACCTGGTCCTCAGTTTCTTGTTTCTTTTTGGCTTTCAAAGTGTCAATTTGATTCCCGATTGTGCTTAATAAATCTGTCTTGAATTCTTCTAACAGGTTGCCTATCTCAGCTCTTGTGACACTTGTGGAATTGGACTTAATGGCCTTGGATGACAAAGTTCTCTTCCCCATCTTAGCTTTACTCCTTGAATAATTTTCGCATAAATCAACGATTTCTTCAAAGGGTAAAACAGAGATGTCACCTTTGCCCATTAGATTGAGGTCATCCATGTACTCATCCCTGATACCTTTCAAGAATATTGAGCGAGTCAGTTCAAGAGGCATAGTTCGGTGTTTGGATTTTTGCAAGTTATAGATAAACCGTTCCAAGTATTCCTCTAAGGTTTCATCCTCCTGTTGGGTCATTCTAAAGATGTCATCTTTAGAATCTTTAGATCTGCAATAAGGTTGATATTTCCTTAGAAACACTTTTCTCATACCATCCCAGTCTGTGATAGTATGTTCACCAAGTCCCATGAACCATCTCAAGGCGGATGCTTTTAATGTGGCTGGAAAAAGTCTGAGCCTATGGGCATCATCAGTATAACCATATGTCTGGCATACAATATCAAATTCGAATAGGAATGAGTCTGGGTCTTCCGAAGCCATACCATAGGAATTAGGTAGCACTGATGGTGGTATATTTTTCATTTTGATCTCATCATCTTCCTGGGGTTCTTGTATGGGAAAAAGAAAAGTGAACTCTTCCTCATCCCTGCGTCTTTGATTTTGTGCTGACCCATCTCCTTCATCAGCCATCTTAATGGATTTATCAGAGTCACTTCCTTTAAAGAAGGGATTGAGATAGGAGTGTTCAGTCTCTGGAGAGTATTGAATCACTGCACTACTTTCTCCTTGTGTGGTAGACCTAGGAAAGTCCTTCTTCTGAGATTTATGTATATATAAGGTTTGCCTTTCCACGAGTGTAAGTCTCTGTCCTGATTTTTGCTTATCCTCTAAGGCTTGAATGAGATTTTCCTCAGCTGGTGTTAAATGTTTTACAGAGTCTGCTCCTGATGGTGATGGGTTAGTTTGTGAAGGTTGGGGGGTTCTTTTAAATCTACCCTGATTGTCTCTAAACCTAGGCATAAATGAGCATGGCGTTAACTAAAATTTTTTATGTTGGTTTTTCTATTAAACTTCAATCCTTTAAGTACGCCTCCCCGGCAACGGCGCCAAAATGTAGTGTCCTATCTAGGGGGCTAGATCGGTCTAAATTAATTGTCAACTCAGGGTGCGTTTACTTAGAGGCGTGTGCCTAAAGTATATAAGCATAAAGGATCTATTCTCAATCTATAACTCCTAATGCTGAGATTAATTCTATTGTTAAACTAACTAAGCATTAAATCATGTGCTATTAACAACTAAATGCAATTCCTATCATGCTGTATATGGTTATCTTGAAAGGTTCGGTTCCCTTACAGAAACATCAACATGCAACCCTTGTTCAATATCATTCAGCAATCAAGAATGCTTAAAGAAGACATGTAAAAGCAAGTGCATAACCATTATCTATATCAATGTTTCATAAACAACTCTGAGATTAAATCCTTTACGGGATATATTTCGTAATCCAAGAGAGGGTTATTCGACACAGGTACAGACATAGATTTCACGCATTCATCCCTGCAATCAAATCTCCAAGTACATATATAATTCGCATGCGTTCTAATTGAATTGACTGTAAATTAAATTAAGACTACACGATGAACGTAATGCAAATATAAACAGGGTATGAGCATATATAAACAGAGTATGAGCATAAACGAAATGTAAACAAAAACGAAATGTGTGATCGGTCTACCATATACGCAAGGCCCGTCCGCGTCTTTGGCACACCGATGGCTACACCAAGATCACGATATTAACAAGTATGCAATGTATTCATTCGAAAAACCAGAGGTTCTGTTCCAAAACGTAAAAACAACAGTATATGTCTGTATGAATGTGTGTGTATGTAACTGATCCCAGGTCTCGGCCTTGTCTTTTAATTACATCATTGCATCCCTTGAAAAATGGATGCTTATCCATAGCAGCTGTTGCTGCGTTTGGTAAATCAAAACAAGGATATATTCCTAATTGTCTTATGCATAAATCAAAAATCAAAATAGGAAATAACTTGAAAGCGAATGGATAACAACTGAATGCTGTTGCTGCCTTTTGTGCCGTCATGCTAGGGTTGACTGAGCGTTGACTGTGCTGATTGGAGAAATGTTTCTAATGCGGAGTAGGTGTTTGTCCATGTTTGGACATTCCTCTTTTCGTCCATGCCTTCCGCTCCTACCTAGCTGTCATGCCACATGTCACATAATAAACCATTTACAGGTTGTTAAGACTTCCTGTAGTGATTTAGGCTTAAAATCCTAATTTGTCAACACAAGACCCCTAAATCAATTAATATGCATGCCAACGACTATAAACTATTAACTTAATTAAATTCTAAGGCATTTAAGGAATGGATGATACGAAAAGGGGTAGGAAATGGTCATGTTTTGGAATGGGAAAAAGGGCTTAGAATGGTACCAAC
>APFE030245180.1:0-19223 GCA_000404065.3 Pinus taeda
GGGGATCCTGCAGCAGTCCAACCTGCTCGAGTGAAGACTGTCCACAGCACCGCCACCTGAGAAGAAACGCGGGCGCATAAATGTGAGCCAGCCACTCCATCGCCAGCATCCTGTAGCACACGTCATGAAATAGAAAGCCTACGGGAATGTGCAGCCACACGCAGAGGGCGATCCAACGTTCAAAGGCTGGAAATCAATTGCAGACGTGCGCAGGTAAGTGCTCGAACCCTTCTCTCCATAAAACTGCATGATTAGCTTTGATTTGCTTTGCATGGAGTAAAGGTGAATGATTGAGCGGCCGTAAGGCAAGTGACTAGCCACGTCGGTTAGTGAAGGGATGGTTAGTGGATGAGGTGGCAGCCACGACAGGAGAAACAACAGCCCGCACGTAAGGATCAATCCCGTCAACCGTGCAAGCAGAGCTTAACCGAAAAGGCGGCGGCAGATCTGTGGGAATGAATGCAGCGGTAAGGGGAGGTGCAGGCTAATGATGAGTGACATCATCCAACGGTCCGGCAGGGACAACTCACCCCCGCGCCACGAGCTGTGCCGATTCCAAATCTAATCAGCTCGTTTAAATAAATATCTCTGCCACCCTCACCTCACAACTCGAAGAGCTTCTTTGCCTACCTCTGCATGTTCATACGCCAAGCTCTCGGCTAACTGAACTCTAGTAATGCATCTCTCTCACTGACCAACCATCGTTCTCTTCGAAGCTTGCGCACAGTCTACAGGAGCAGTCTCTACAGGAATGCAGATTCTACAGGAAGTTGAAGACTGCACGTAAAAAGGTGGCGGAAAGGAGGTAACCCTGAAACTCCCTCGTAATTGGCTTTTAATGGTGGCAAGGTCGTTTTTCACAGTCGGGTCATAAAAATCCTTGAGTTGTTATGCCTATACTATCGCTCCTACAGGATAGTGATATAATTCAGCTGTAGTGATTGCGTGCTCTGTCCATAAAACCGCACTCCACTTATATTCACCCCCTCTAGTCCAAACCACCGGTTCATCATGCCTGGTGGGTTCATCAGACGTGAGCCCACCGATGTAACCATATTGAGAGAAAACCAGGCAGTGGTTGACATCTTTGCACAAGCACAGTGGATGCCTTTTTGTGAAAAGTTGCAGGGATATGATGAGGAAGTGGCCGAGGAATTCTTGCGGGGCCTAAAGCCAAAATCCGACGTCCTTGCCACAGTCAAATTCAAAGGACTAAGCCTCAAGGTAACACCGTAGTCTATCAGTCAAATCACGGAGCTTCCCATGGGTCTTCCGTGGAATAAAGATGAATGAAAACAGAATCAGCAAGCGAAGAAGGAATTCTTCCCCCCCAACGAATAATTCTCTGAGGACAAGAATGGAGTATGCAGGGTCAGTTTGACGCCACCGTGGAACGAGGTCAGCCTCCAAATCATGAGGTATATCACCTGTGAGGGTCGTCACAGCATTGTGTATGCATATCACTTCAGACTGCTCACTGAATTACGATACAGGGTCAATCTTCCTGTAGAGCAGAAATTGGGCCTTCCCTATTTCTTGCTGCAATCGTTGATGGAATGCGCTACCAAGTTGAAGGATGGCATTCCAGAGCAGGTGGCCCACCATGGGTTGATCACGTTGCTGGTAGAGGATGCAATGCATTCCTACAAGGTCCCCCTCTTGTGGGAATCCTTCCAAAATTTAACCCGTGAAGGGGACGTAAAAACGTTGCTGGAAGAAACAGGGACGTCCAGTGGAGAAGAGCAAGAAGCAGTAGCCAAAGAGAAAAAGAATGCTCGCTCCAGTGCCCCGACTACTGTGAAGAGGGAGCAGCACAAAGAAAAAGGTGCTGAGGAAGAAGCTGACTCTCCCATCCTGTCAGCAAGAGAATTGAGGACGAAAAGAAGAAGGGACAAAGCTGGAGCAGGCCATGCCAGCCCAGTTACGTCTCCAGCACCCGCCAGCAAACAAAGAGAGAAGACCCCGGCAGCAAAACAAACAAAAAGCAAGACAGCTGTCCCTACAGGAAAAGTCAAACAGGCTCCTACAGGAAGCCCACAGATGGCTTCTACAGGAAAACCGAGGACAGCGTCTACAAGAAAGACAAAGTTAAAAGAGAAGAAGGCGAATGTTCTGGCCAAGGAGGCAGCGGCTGTATTAGCTGGCCTCAGTACGCCACCTGTGCAGAAAGGGAAGAGGAAGAGAGATCCTCCTCTCTACTTCAAATGCCGGAAAAGTACGAGGATAAAAACCGGGAAACCATGGGCACCATCCAGCAGCCCAACTGTCATCAAGGACACCCCTGTTTCTCCCAAAGAACGATCCCCTGCTTCTCCCAAAGCACAGTCACCTATTTCTCCCGAAGTTCGATCACCCGAAGCAAAATCACCCGTTTCTCCCAAGGAATGATCACCTACTTCTTCCGATGAGAAATCACCCTCCAAGGTTACAGTCACCTATGAAAAGGGGAGTCCGAGGAAGAATACGTGGCAGGAAAGAATAGACCTGATGGACGAGAAAACACGGCTATGGCAAGCTGAGAAGGTCCTACAGGATACGCTGACTCGGCTACAGGAAACAGAGCAGAGAGAAAAGGAGGGTCCCTCGTCACCAAAGAGGGATGAGCCAGAACCTCTCGGGGAGGAAGAAAAAGAGCATATCCCTGAGCCTATCCCTTCACCCAGTTTGAATTCCTACTACAATTTTTTGGAGGCGGGAAAGATCATCCCGCAAAAATTTACTGTACCATTATTTATTGCATTAGAAGAGGAAAAGGTCCGGTCTCACACATGGATGAAAATCGCCAAGTCTAAGGGCGTAGCTGACATAGGACCTCTACAGGACCAGCTCAAGGAGCTCAGGAGCGAATTTGCAATGGCTAAACATGTGGCCAATTGCCAACAAACGTTCCTACAGGAAGAAAATCAGAGGTTGAGTTTGCAGCTGAAAGAGCTGAAGGCAGGAGCATCGACATCCTCCAAGGTTGTCGTGCAAGAACAGCCAAGCACAAAGGAGGTGCCCTCCAGCCTTCAAGAGACCATAGTGCAGCTACAGGAAGAACAGCAGCAAGCCAAGATTGCAATGCAAGCACTCCAGGAGCAGTTGCAGCAAAAGGAAACACAGTTGGCTTGCATGGCTAGCTGGGCCATCGAAGTAATTCAGTGCAGGGCACCTGCAAGATCCTATGCGGTATTTTTAAAGGATCAATGGATGCAATACCAAATAAACACCCTGGCACAGAGAGGTATGACAATTCAAAGCCCACTCCAGTTTTCCGAATTATGCAGTACTAGTTCAGCAGAGGACAAAGCCAAATTGGCAGAGTTCTACCTTCACAACTTGGCCTTGCCTAATGAGGTCTCATGGGATCCCAACATTGCCTTGGGTGACATGCAATTGATGGCGTTGGCCTCATGGTTAAACCATGAGGACCAAAGAGCAAATGAAGCAAAAACGGTCATGAACCAGAGGTGAAGGAGCCACTTCTAATTAGGCCAGAAATAGAAGACCCGGTGACCGTCATCTCGACACATAAACAATTGGCTACAGACCCCACAGTTTCTCTCAGGTGGATGGACAAACAGGCTCAAGCTATTGCCCACTTCGAGGATATGAAAAGGCTGTTGGGGGACAGTGCTGCTTATGCTTGTCAACGTAGATGGAATACCCTGGGCCACAGCTTACAAATCCGAGAATACCACACACCTATCCGGATGAGGGAAGCTTTGGCAAGGGTTTCCCTTTACAAGAAGTCAGTGCAAAGCCTCCAAGCCAACTGGATTGGCCTTAAACTTAGCCCACCACTACCGCTGGGTCTGACCGAAGGAAATTCAAAGGAAAATGATGGTCAACAATGGGCAGAGGTGGATAGGACAGCAGGATTTCACACCCGCAGAGAGGATACTACCACTGAGCCTTGGGATGCCCGCGAAGCAGTGAGGGCCCTAAAGGATGAGGACTTGGATTGAGTTGCTCAAGGATGAGCAAATGGTTCAGCTGGGGGGTGATGATGAGCCCCAATTTTGGTACAATTTGGGCTCATTTTGGCCTACTTTACTTGCTCAAACCATTCATCTTTATTTGCTTATGCATGCATTTCTTAGTTTATTCATGTTGTTTGTAGGAGGAAGGTTAGACACTCTATCTACGTGACTAATACATTGTGATTCCAAGTTTTGGCACTAAAAAGGGGAGCAAGAGACAACGCAAAAGGGATAAGGAGACAATAAGGTGGCACTGCTGATTTTGTGGAGAGATGTCCACGGTATTGGGACATTCCTCGTGATTCCCACCAAGAACTCCGAGCTCAAATCAACCCCTCTGAGCTCCAGAAGTAGCCAGCTGTCCTACAGGAATAGCAGTCATAAACTGTTCTACCAGAACAGCAGTTCTGACTGCCTCACAAATCCGCAGTTAAACTTCAGTTGGATAGCTGAGCTCCTAGAATGAAGGCTACTTGGCGGATCATCATTTTTTGTATAAATATGGAGGCCTTAGCCTTAGATAGGTTGTTGAATCTCCCGGTCTATTGTTATAATTTTGAAGCAGTCCAGTTTCGTTATTTTGTTGTAAGCCAATTTGGCATGACTTCGAATTATGAATAAAGAAGACAGTTTGTGATCTATTCCTGAGTTTTATTAGGAGACTATAGCTCTCAGGTTAGGGCCCAACCTGAGAGCCATAGATCCCCTCTGTTGTAGTGTTGTTTCCATTTCATTTCTAGCACTTTGAGTTTCATTTACACATGCAATTCGAATGACAGTTTGATAATTTGATTCTCTTCTGAGTTAGATATATTTTGCTTATGGTACGATTGATTCCACTTGCTTAGTGTAGCAGAGAATATATAACATCCATTGGAGCTCCAGCAAAAACGGTTGTGAAGGCTCACTGCCATCTCTTTTGAAGATTGGGATGCAGCCCATAGCAGACCACCAAAAACACGCATTACCTTGTTTGATACAGTTATGGTTTGGAATTAGATGCTTCCTTGTCATTTACACTCATCACATATCTCTTCATCACAACCCCATACGTATTTCTCCTTGCGTTTTGGGATTACTGTTCAAAGAGATCATTGCACACTTAATGTAGGTTGATGCATTTCTGGTTTGGTAAATAGTTTTGATCATTTGTTTCATTTACACTCTCCTCCTTCTCGTTTCATTTCCATCCTTTCCATTTCGACCCTGCATGCAACCACATTTCCTTGACCTACACTGCATTCTGTCCTTTCTTAAAAAGTCTCCCACTCCTCACGTAGCTTCATTCCTTGACCTTTCACATACATCACTCCAACACACTCCCTACACCCGTTTCCCATCTCATCCTTCCACTCCTGAGCCATCACCAGCCTGATCCCTACCTCACACATCCCTGCCTACCCGTCCATCACCTTTCCCTCACTTCAATCCTTCACGGTAGACCATCCTGTAGCAGTTTAGTGACATCTTGTAGCAGTTTAGAGACATCCTGTAGAAAACCCTGAGTATCCTGTAGGATCCCCTGCAGACATCCTGTAGGAGGTCATTCACACGGTTTTCGAGCTTCTGAACATGGAAAACCGCTATGGATGAATGCCAAGGGTCCAGAGGGACCTCACCTAGCCTCCCCAACCTGTCCCACGCTTTCCTTCCTTCTCCATCCAATCTGCACAACCAAACCCTAATAAGTACAAAATCACAATCATTCCACCTACTTAATGAAAAGTACAAAAACATGTCTTTTATAATGCCAGTAGCTTAGATCCATGCATTTCCACTTATTAGATGTAGTAGCAGCATTGGTAGAAGTCTTACTCATCTTCATTGCTTTATAGAGATTAGACTAGTTAAATTAGGGTTTCCTAGGTTTACATGCTTTGATTTACTTTTAGTTCATTTTTGTCAAGTAGCTTAGCCTCCTTTGAGCTAGCTCTCGTCCATCATTGATAAAGCTTCTTCTGTGAGCCTATAGAAGTTGGCTTGAGCCCTAGCGGACTTGTGCCAGCTGACCAAGTGACAGCTGCGACAAGAGCTAGTACTTGTGCATATAGCACCGTCGCTTCCAAGTTTGTACGAACAACTGGGTTGATAAAATGAGAGACATGAAGCCTCAGGAGTTGTAGCATTATTGCTACAATACTGGAGCTCACCACAGTCCAAAATTCGGATATTTGCATCTGCTACAGCCCTCAAAGCCCAACCACACTTATGATTGGTGGCAGTAGCTATGGAGACTAAAAGCACCCCCTCGAGCCCACCTATTTATGTGGTGCATTTTAAGCAACAAAACCCCACAAGAGAGGCACTTATGCACAAATCCATCTTCGGGCCGAGCTAGTGTGTTCTTTGCAAACAGGCATCCGAATCAAACGAGCATCTTTTCTTGACCTGCTCATCCGTCACACAATTCTGGAAATCAATAACACAACATCTCTCAATGATAAATGTGTGGCAGGGCCCTACTATTCTACAAGCTTGGAATAACTCTAACACAGCACACTAGAGGAAAAAATCACAATGCCTACCACTTATAATATGTTGGTCCATTTGGCTAGCCCGAAACCACCATATATTTAAGAATCAGACCGTCAGCTGGCCCCTTCTCATTGCAAAGGCAGTGACTGTCTATCATGACATCCCTAATGAAGAGCCATCCCACACCCATATAATATTGGGACCTGGTAATATCGAGAAAACCCAGCCATGGGCCTTTTTTGATGGGGTTGCACAACCTCGAGGCTGTAAGGGGGGTTTCTTCTTATACATCTCGGACCAACATCATTTCAAAGTCAAATTAGGACCGTGGGAAGGAACAAATAACTTCGTTGAGCATATCACTCTCAAACACTTACTGCATTTTACACTCGCACATAATTTCACTTCTCTATAGATCTTTGGAGATTCACAAATTATCGTAAATTGGTTCAATGCAAAAAACCAATGTCATGTTATATCTCTTCAAAACATTCTGAATGATGTACACAATCTCAAAACAGGTTTTAACATGGTCTCTTGTCAACATATACATAGGGAATACAGTGAGGATGTTGACAAGCTTTCCAAGGAGGGCTCGCTACTTCCCCGAGGCATGTGGCTAATCAATGAACAACAGGGCACAAAGATCTATCAATATCATCATAGACCATATATAGATAAGGATTACTACAAGGTGGATTGACCATAAGTTATACTTGTATCTCCTCTTGATGTCGTTTATTTTGAGTAACTGCATAGACATAACAATATGTATATATTTTTATTTCCAATGATAAAAGAGACAAGTGGATTTTTTAATTTTTTTTTTTAATTTTTTTTTTTTACTGGATATGGCAAGGCCATAAATTTTGCTACAACAACTATTGTACAAGATCTATACTGATCTTACAGATACAACATATGCCACAGGCATCTACTACATGTAATTTTTCTCTCATAACGAAAGATTATGATTTTTTCCTTGGAAAAAAGATTTGTTTGTGTATTTGTGAAAAATTAGATTTTAGGGTTTGCTGGACTACGGTTTGGAGTGAAAAATAGGTCTAGCCAGTAGGAGTGCAAAAGAAAATATGGAAAGGAGATAGATGTTAGAATACCATGGTGTATTTAGAATATTATCAATGTAGTATAGAAGAGAGATTGAAGAATAAACTAATGAGCATAAGTAAACATGATTTCATTAGCTTAGGAAGACATAAACATAACTATGAAAACCAAATAAACAGAGCTTGAGAAAAAAAATTATGTATATTTCACTATAAGGCATCCATAGAAAGAAGATATATCATGTAGATAAAGATTTTTTAACCATTCGAAAACAAATAAAATGAAGAACAAACACCATGAACTCACTGGGCTAGAGTTCCTTAAAAATAGTTGCAACTATCTTTATATTAGCTGAAAAGATGATTACATGAAAGCCTCCTCCACAAAAAGTCCAACCCTTCTCCCTGAAAGAGAAATGATACATATAGAATCTCTTAGACCACTTGCACACCTTCAAGAGTCGAATTCCTTGGTGGAGGAACTGACTCCAAGATTCTCTCAACCAACAGGTGAGAGTGAGAAGGTGAGACTCAAACACTTCTTGGAGAGTTTGTTTAGGAGTTTGCTTCCTTTATGAAGCCTAAAAAAAAAGACACCTATCATGTAAATTTATTCATGCTTACATCACCTAGCCTCGAAAAAATTTCCATTACATAAAGAGGTTTGACTTTGACAAAGTCAAATGGGAAACTAGAAATTTTACAGAGTGAAATTTACAAATTAAAACACAAAAAATGCAGAAGCGCAGTGATGACTTTGAGCTTATTTTCAGGTGTCTTCCTGAGGTCAAAATGCAAATCTGAGAGAACGATCAACTAGCCCTTCAAGTATATTTTCTAGAAAATTTTTAATTTTTGAAAATGACCCATGGGAAGGCCTTCAAAAATCCATTCTCCCAAGGTCACTCCAGGAGCACAACGCTTGTCAAAAAAGGGTCCAGAATGCTAGTTTTTTGCCACGTTTTTCCACTTTTCTCAAAATCCGAGCCACCTCTGGAAAATATGAGCAAATGGGTTTTTAGAGGATGGTAAGATCTTTCCAAAAATTTATACTTTTAATGAAATAGATTCTTGAGGAAGAAGCGCAGCGCTCCTGGAACTGCTAAATTTCTAATTTTGGCTTCAAAATTCACAAAAAAAACAAAAATTCTCAGAATTTGCTCAAAATTGGCCAGGAGCTGTAAAATTATGTATGTTAAACATTCATATATGCTTTAGCAGGCATCTCTAAGTTTCCTTCATCCTTTTATTCTTTTTTGGCTTCTTTGAGCTTGTTTTCAAGATGCTTTACCTTGACATTCACAATCATGTTTTGAGCCTGGTAGTGGTGTGCCGTATGCCTAAGCAGCTAATTATCTTTGTTTTCCTTCTCTAGAAGCTTCTCCAAGTGATCATTCACCCTGTTGAGCCAATACTACTTGTCTTGATTGACCTCAAGAGCAATTATGTCCTCTAGGTCTAGGTCTAGGTCTAGGTCTAGGTCTTGAGAAATGGCAACAAAATATTCCAGTTTAATTTGTCCTTGAATTAAACTGTGAATTAAAATAGAATTCTTTTCTCATAGCAATTTAAAAATAATTAATTAAGTTTAATTAGCTTAATTAATTTAGGAAATTCGAATTGGAAGTATTTTAGAAGACATGTATATGTTCTCCCTAACTTATAGGAGTTTAGGATGAGTTATGAATGCGTTGTAATTAGTTAACTCAGTTTATTGAGTTAAGTCCAGTTAAATTAGTTCCAATCAGTTTCAGGAACTAATAGTGAGTAAACAGTCAGTTGGGACACTAGTGACCTAATAACTAAAGATTTCACCATCATAAGCTCATGCATGTTGATTTTGAGAAAGAGCCAATTGAGACTAGAGTGCAGGGGAAATGTACTATTTGTTTTAGATTTTTCTAAGTTGCACTAATAATGCATGCAATCAGGAACCGATCCTTGTGGGATTGTGCTACTTTTATAGGTTTTACTTCCCTTTAAATTCAAGTTATTCTCCATAGGAATTACACATTGGAATAGAGACTTGGAGAGCTTGTGAATTGGATAAGCTTTGGCCTTGAGATTTCTTATGAGTTGGAGATTGAATTTTCCAAGTGTTGGGATTGTTCTAGAGAGAACAAGCATTGTAATTTCATCTTGATTTTCCTAATTAATACAAAATAGATAGTGGGGTTTTGAGTTGTGGCTTTCCCCATATATTGATTCTCTTCCTCTATTGATTATTGTTTGCTCGATGTTTATGGGCTTCCACTATAAAGAGTAGAAGTAAATTCTTGTCTTTTGTTTTAGTAGATTACATGAGCTTGTGAATCTACAAGTTTCTTTACATGGTATCGGAGCAAGATTGTTTTTTGGGTCGAGAATATGCAGAGAAGTTCTGAGAATTTATGTGAAAAATTTTCGAAAAACAAATTGCAGATTTGGATTCCTTGGGAAAATATACCAAAATTCAAAAACATTTGGCCAAATCAGAGTTCAGATGAGTGAGATATCACTAATAAAAAATTAGCTCTCTAGAGGAGATTTTGAAGTTTTGAGTTTTTGGGTTACAGGTGAAAGTCAAATTTGCATACATACTCCAGGATCGGTAGATGGCATTCCATGGGTTAGGCTTGACTATGCCTTGGAAGGTAGCTCAAATTTTATAGCCTAGAGAGATAGGATGGAGGTTATGCTAGAAGATAATGGCTTGAAGGAATTCATTGATCAAGAAGTCCCCAAGCCAGCAGCTACAGATGCACAAAAATTGGCCGAATGGAAGAAGTGTGTGGTGAAGGAAAGGCAGATAATCCTTGAGGGAGTTTGAAGATGACATTGTCTCAAGTCTCCATGGTAAGGAAACTTTGCATGCTATGTGGAAAAGTTTAACAGACTTGTATCAGAATAACAGTGATCAAAGGAAGTTGGCAATGAAGGACAAACTTTGTAAAATCAAGATGGAGAAGGTGAGACGATTCCAAAGTACTTGACCAAGTTCACTCAATGTCGAGATGAACTTGGAAGTGTTGGAGTCATAGTTGCTGAGGAGGGTATAGTGAGCCTTGCTCTTCTTGGACTCCCAAAGAGTTGGCATAGTTATCAGGACTCTGTCAATGGTCGAGAGAAGCTGCCAGATTGGGAACGACTATGGTCGGATTTGATGCAGGATGAGATCAGGAGGAACAGTAGGGATGGCTCTTCATTAAAGATTGATGATGAAGATAATTGTGCCTTAGAAATTAAGGAAAGGAAGGGGAAAGGTAAAATTTATCATTCCAACTCAGATTCTTATCATGGAGGTAAGAAGAAGGACACGACAAAAGTTTAATGATTTCATTGTCACAAGATGGGTCACTTTGCTACAAATTGTCCATTGGAGAAGTCCAAGGATAAGTCCTCATGAGGAATAGTGGGTGAGGCTTTGTCCTCCCAATTCGATTCGGAATTTTCCCTCATTGCATGCATGGTGTCTTCAATGATGGGAAGTGTCTAGTACTTAGACAGTGGAGATTCCTTCCACATGACTGGCGATAAAGAGTTATTCAGTGAACTGGAGGAGAAAGATCTCAAGATGCATATCAATATGGGTGATGATAGTAAGTATAGTGTTACTGGTGTGGGCACTATTGCTTTTCAGAGGGAGCATGCGGCTCAACTCACCTTAAAGAATGTTATGCATGTACTCAGACTGACAAAGAACTTGGTATCCATTGCAATGCTTGAGGATAGAGGCTATGATGTGATCTTTTTGAAAGGAAAGGCGTTCCTTCAACACATAGCCATAGGTCAAGTAAAGAAGATAGGGATTCGAGTCCAGAATCTCTATAAGATAGAGGTAGAGGATTGTGATGCTATGGGTTCAAAAGTAGAAAATATGTTGAGCCAAGACATCGACGAGCTGTGGCACAGGCTATTGGGCCACTTGCATCATGGGGCTTTGAAGAAATTGCAACAAATATCTATCAGTCTTCCCAAAGGTATGCTTGAGCAAGTTGATACATCAAAGGGTTGTACTTTGGGAAAATACACCAAGCCTTCCTTTGGAGATAGAGACAGTCGAGTAGAGTCTATTCTGGAGAGAGTCCATTCAGATGTGTGTGGACTATTCTCAATAGTATCCACCACCAAACACAAGTATTAAGTTATATTTGTAGATTAATATTCTCATAAATGTTGGATATTTTTCATGCAGGGAAAGGATAAGACATTCACAAAATTTTGTGAATTCAAATCATTGGTCAAGAAAGATTCAGGCAAGAAGGTTAAAGCTCTATGGAGTGATAACAGTGGAGAATATGTCTCCAATGAGTTTAAGAACTTCTATGCATCAGAATGGATTAAATGAGAGTTGATGGCACCTCATAACCCTCAACAAAATGGGGTTGCCGAGAGGAAAAAAAGGAGCATAGTAGGCGCAGCAAGGGCGATGTTGCATTATCAGGGCCTATCACTACACTTGTGGGCTAAGTCATGCAACACAATGATTTATGTTTAGAACCATAGCCCACATCGGATACTTGAGAGTAAAACACTAGAGGAATATTATTTTAGTAAGAGGCCAGATGTTGGTCACTTCAGGATTTTTGGGTCATCTGTTTATTTCCATGTGACCAAAGATGCATGGAAGAAGGTTTAGCCAACAACAGAGTTGGGGATCTTTGTGGGGTACACTGATACTCCCAAAAACTATCGGGTGTACATGCAAACTAGTCGGATGACAGTGATTCGCATGGATGTCAAGTTTGATGAGGAGAAGGCCATGCGAGTATCCCTTGAGAGGGAGCTTGAGCTACATGTGGAGGAGGAACTTTTAGTTCTTAAGGTTGAGGAGCCTCAAATTGATGTGGAGTGGCCACATGCAGAGGTTCCAAGAGTGGAGATATCCACTCAGGAAAAATCTTCTAGAGAGGGAAGAAAGTGCACTAGAGAGGCTGACAGATTGTTTGATGATGCATGAGAGAATGTGGGAGAAATCTATTCTCAATGCAGTCAGAGGCGGTCACCAGAGAGGTACACTAGATACATGGCACTTATGGGTGCATGTGTTGTGACAGAGCCATCTTCCTTTTAGGAAGCAGTGTAGCAGCCAGTTTGGGTTGATGCGATGGTGGAGGAGTATGACTCAATAGTTCGAAATAGTGTTTGGGATGTGGTCCCGAGACCGGAGGACAAGTTAGTTGTGAACTCTTATTGTCTTTACAAGGTAAAGCAAGCTGAAAATGGTAGTGTGGAGAAGCATAAGGCTAGATTTGTGGCCCGTGGCTTTTCATGGGTAGAGTGAATTGACTATGATGAGACCTTTGCTCCTGTTGCAAGGTACTTATCAATCAAATTTATTTTTGCACTATCTACACAAATGGGTTGGAGTATCCATCATATGGATGTCAAGGTTACCTTCCTCAATGGCATGATTGAGGAAGAGGTGTACATAGAGAAACCTGAAGGTTTTGAAACCTTGGACCGTGAGTCACATGTGTGGCGACCCAAGAGAGCGTTGTATGGGTTGAAGGAAGCACCTTGTGCTTGGTACACCATGATAGATAACTACTTCGCTGGGTTGGACTTCTCGAAGAGTGAAGCAAATGTGAACTTATATCACATAGTGGTGGAAGGTAAGTTGTTGACCATTGTACTTTATGTAGATGATCTCATACTAACAGGTGATGAGAAGCTCATCAAATCTTGCAAGGAAGACCTTGCAAGAGAGTTTGATATGAAGGACATGGGGCTCATGCATTACTCCTTGTATGGAGGTATGGCAGGGAGATGGTGAGTTGTTTGTTTCTCAAGGCAATTATACCAATGAGATACTTAGGAGGGTTTACATGGAGAGTAGTAAACCCATGGAGACTCCTCTAGTTGGTAACTAGAGGAAGGAGGATGCTACTTCAGAAGAAGTAGTGGAAGCTATTGTTTACAGGAAGCTTGTGGGTTCACTCATGTATTTGGTGAACACACGATTAGATATGTGTTATGTAGTTAACCAAATTAGTCAAGCAATGGTTAGGCCTACTAAGCTGTATTGGAAGGTGACAAAGCATGTATTGAGATACCGCAGAGGCACTAATCAGTTTGGGTTTTGGTACAAAGGGACAAAGGGAGTGAAGCTTCAAGGCTTCACCGATGCAGATTGGGTAGGCAGTCAATCTAACAGGAAGAGAACATTAAGAGGGATCTTTAGTATTGGGTGAGATGCAGTTTCTTCGTACAATAGGAAAGAGAGATCAGTTGCACTCAATTTGGAAGAGGCAGAGTACATGGCTCCAAGTCAAGAAGTATGTGAGGTTATTTGGATGAGGAAGATCCTGGTTGGTTTGTTTGGTCAGCAGATGGATCCGAAAGTGATTTATTGTGATAATAAGAGTTGTATCAAACTCTCTGAAAATCCAGGTTTTCATGATCAGTCCAAGCATATAGATATCTGGTATCATCATCTCAGAGATTATGTATTGAGACATATCATGTTGTTAGATTACATTCCCATGGAGGAGCAAGATGCTGACATCTTGACAAAGGCATTGCCAAGATGTACATTCGAGTTTCACGGAGACAGGATCAGGGTAGTGGATAATCCCTTTCTTGTTGAGAGGGAGTGTTGAGAAATGGCAACAACAAATTCTAGTTTAATTTGTCCTTGAATTAAACTGTGAATTAAAATAGAATTCTTTTCTCATAACAATTTGAAAATAATTAATTAAGTTTAATTAACTTAATTAATTTAGGAAACTCAAATTGGAAGTCTTTAGAAGACATGTATATGTTCTCCATAACTTATAGGATTTCAGGATGAGTTATGAATGAGTTGTAATTAGTTAACCCGGTTTATTGAGTTAAGTCCAGTTAAATTAGTTCCAATCAATTTCAGGAACTAATAGTGAGTAAACAGTTAGTTGGGACACTAGTGACCTAATTAGTGCTACTCTAGTTAGCTGAAGATTGCACCATCAAAAACTCATGCATGTTAATTCTGAGAAAGACCCAGTTGAGACTAGAGTGCAAGGACAATGTACTATTTGTTTTAGATTTTTCTGAGTTGCATTGATAGTGCATGCAATCAGGAACTGATCCTTGAGGGATTGCACTATTTTTAGAGGTTTTATTTCCCTTTAAATGCAAGCTATTCTCCATAGGAATTACACATTGGAATAGAGACTTGGAGAGCTTGTGAATTGGCTAATCTTTAGCCTTGAACTTGCTCATGAGTGGAGATTGAATTTGTTGAGTGTTGGGATTGTTCTAGAGGGAACAAGCATTGTAATTTCATCTTAATTTTCCTGATTAATACAAAACATATAGTGGGGTTTTGAGTTGTAGCTTTCCCTAGATATTTATTGTGTTATGTGCCTTTGATTCTCTTCCTTTATTTATTATTGTTTGCTCGATGTTTATGGGCTTCCACTATAAAGAGTAGAAGTAGATTCTTGTCTCTTATCTTAGTAGATTACATGAGCTTGTGAATCTACAGGTTTTTCTACATGTAATATCCTGCATGTCCAAGGAAAATTCGAACTCCCTTTTGACTGGTTGGTGGGGGCAGCTTTACATTAACTTCAATATTTTTTGGATCAACTTTAATTCCTGCAGCAGAAACATGATGACCCAAAACAATACCTTCAGCCATAATCATAAAACATTTTTATTTACTTAATGAAATATTAGTTTCTCTACATCTTTGCAAAACTTTCTCAAGATTATATAAATCCTCTTCAAAATAATCACCCATTACTGTAAAATCATCCATATAGACCTCTAAGAAATCATGCAAAAGGCTAGAGAAAATAGCAAGGACTGCCCACTGGAATGTGGTTGGTGCATTGCATAGACCAAATGGTAATACCCTATAAACATAAATACCTTAGGGACATGTGAATGTTTTCTTCTCCTGGTCCTCTACAAATATCCTAATCTGGTTGTATCCGCTGAACCCATCTAGGAAGGATAAATACTTTTTCCCTGCTAAAGTGTCCAACACTTGATCTATAAAAGGCAAGGGAAAGTGATATTTTAAGGTAGATTTGTTCATTTCCCTATAATATACACACACTCACCATTTAACATTCTTTTTGGGGACAATAACTAGTAGAGATACCCACTGACTATCTGAGATAGGATAAATGAACCCTACATTTAACAATTTATGTGATTCATCTTTCACAATTTCCCTTAAAGCAGGGTTCATCCTCCTTTGTTGTTGTCTCACAGGCCTAAAATTTTATTCTATATAGATATGATGAATGCATGTGTCTGGGTGAATGCCTCTCATATATGTATATTCCCAAGCAAATGTGTCTAAAAAGTTTTTCAATACTTGAATTAATTGTTTTTCTTGTTCAGGGGTTAAGGTAGAATTAATGTTTAAAGATTTTTTCAGGAAAAATTTCAACTACCTTACTCCCCCATTCAGTCAAGGAATATGAAGGAAATGCAGATGAGAGGGTTGAATGTAGTTCGATTATTGTACTATGTTCCTAAAAATCCTGCAGATCAGTAATGATATCCAAATTATGACTAGACTGCCCTTCTAATTACTATGGAAAATCAGGATTAGCAGTACAACAATTTATCAAAATTTCTTCTGAATTTTCTTTAAGGCTCATGGCTTGGGCTATTGTCAAAACTAGTCAGGTACATTCTGAATCATGCTCCTCTTCTTCAACCCAATGCGTATTTTCTGATCTCAAGAGGGGTTGAGCAGGGGTATACAAATTAATGTGCTTTGTTTCATCTCCGTGAGTGATGGTCATATTTCCAGACCTACACCCTATGTAGGCATCTGCTGTGGCTAACCATGGCCTCCCCAAGATCAAAGGATGCTCTCTGAAGTTGGTTTTGGGTTGAAGAAAATAAAACTCTGCAAAGTACTCCCAAGAATCTAATGAGATGACAATGTCTTCTAATACCCCCTCTCGCTTTACCTTAGACATGTCTACTAGTTCTAACATGGTGGGAGTAGGTAATAAGTCAAAGGATCCTATATGAGATAAAGTCTCCATAGTCATCACATTAATGGTTTCACCTAAATCAATTAAAGTGTTCTTTATGGGATATCCATTGATAAAGGTGGTAACCACATGGATTCCAGGGTTTGCATATTTTTCAATAACAAATACAGTAGAAATTAAACTTGAAAGCTTTCCACCTACTTGAATTGTAGAGAGTTCTCTCTTTTTTCTTCTTGTTTTCTTGGTACATAGCTCCATCATTGTTTTGACATAAATTGGGATATCCTTAATTGCTTGTAGTAACGGGATCTTAATGCACAGATTTCTTAGTTCGGACACAAGATCAAACTCAAGCTGTTTTAATTTCATTTCCAACCTATTTGGAAAAGGAGTGTATGCTCTTAACCTGCAAATGATACCGAAATACAGAATATGCAAAGAAAAAGATACCCAGAACACAGAATAGCAATGATTTTATTATTCATAGAGTAATGTTCACTTGCCTCTTCGAGGGGGCAACCTCCAATAGAGCAGAGCTCGATTACAAAATAAGACGCGATGCTCCTTGCAGGGAGTCTCTATCCTTTATATATGACTCATACATGCAATACCACGGGCCAATACCGTGGTATTAATAATACCATCTATCTAATACTACGGCCCATTTGCAACTAACTATGGCTCCGTTATTAATTGCGGATTAACCACTTACAATTATTAATATGGGCTTTATTGACTCTTGACTATGACGTGATCCCATTACATAAATAAGGGGGTTAGGGTGGGACCCTTAACATGCCCTCCCCCTTAAGATTAGCCTTGTCCTCAAGGCTGAAGCTGCGGAAACTACTGAAGAATAGTGGCTGGTTCCCAAGTTGCATCTTCCGGGGAGGTGTCTTTCCATTTGACGAGGACTTTCTTAATCATGCGGCCGCGCAGTTGCTTGACTCGTGTGTCTAGGACCTGTTCTGGTTGAAGCCAAATGGACCCTTCTTCGTCCAATTCTGGTAGACTGGTCTGAATTCTGCAATTGCTCCCAATCACTTTCTTGAGGCATGAGACATGAAAAGCTGGATGGATTTTTGCAGTAGGTGGCAAGGCCAACTTGTAGGCCACTTCTCCAATGCGCTGAAGTACTTGATATGGTCCGTAGAATTTGGGAGAGAGTTTCTGACACCCCTTGTCTTTGAGTGATGTTTTCTTATATGGTTGGACCCATAAAAAAACCTGATCCCCTTCTTGAAATTGGCGCTCTAAGCGATGTTGGTCTACCTGTTGCTTCATGGCGGTTCTGAGCTTGATGAAGATTCTCCTAAGATGGGCAAGCATGGTGCGGCGGTTGTTATAGAGTTGAATCCACTGCTTGTACTTTTTGAGCATCCCTTGAGATACGAAGTAGGTGAAGGCGGGAGTTGACCATATACTGCTTCATAGGGAGTCATTTTGGTGGTGGCATGATAGTTGGTGTTATACCACCATTCAGCTAGAGGTAGCCACTGTACCCAAAGGTGATGCTTTTCTGAAGTGAAACACCTAAGGTAGGTTTCTAGACATTTGTTGACAGCTTCGGTTTGACCATCTATTTGTGGATGGTAGGAAGTACTGAGTTTTAGTTGAGTGTCTTGTATTCTGAAGAGTTCCTGCCAAAAATTGCTGGTGAAGATCGGGTCGCGGTCGGACACAATAGAAGTGGGCATGCCATGCAATTTGAAGATCTGATCCATGAAAGATTGAGCAACCAAAGTTGGTGTAAACGGGTGGGGTAGAGCGCAGAAATGAGCATAATTCGACAATCGGTCCACAACCACCATGATGACTGACTTGTTCCCTGACTTTGGAAGACTTGTGATGAAATCCATAGAAACCTCCGTCCAAATTGATGCCAGAATGGGCAATGGTTGTAATGTGCCTGGTGTGTTGACAGTTTCCCCTTTGTGGCGTTGATAGACATCACATTCTGCTACGAAGGTAAGGATGTCCTTTCTCATGCTTGTCCAAAAAAATGATCTTCTGGTGCGAGCATACATCTTCTGAAAGCCCAAATGTCCTGCAATGGGAGATGAGTGCAATTCTGCCAAAATGCGACTTTTGAGGGTGGATGTTGGTGATATTACGACTCTGTCCTTGTAGCGAAGAATATCATCCTGCCACGAGTAGCCCTTGGTGGAATTTGGATCTGCCTGCAATTGAGAAATGAGTTGGGAGAGCCCGAGGTGTGAAAACCATTCCCTGTGAGCTTCTTCAATCCATTCTGGAATGGGGAGGGAAATTGCTAGCAGGGTACTTTCCTCCTCAAATTGGCGAGATAATGCATCTGCTACACTATTGTCTTTCCCTCTCTTGTAAATGATCTCATAATCATATCCCAGCATTTTGGCTAGCCATTTATTTTGTTGTGCGGAGGATAGGCGTTGCTCCAAAAAATATTTAAGACTGTGATGATCTGTGCGGATTTGGAAACGTCGCCCCAATAAGTAAGGTTGCCAGGTGTCGACTGCATGTAAGATGGCCATCATTTCCTTCTCGTAGGTAGATTGGCCCAGATTCCTCCCACTGAGTTGTTGGCTTGTGAAGGCCAACGGTCGCCCTTCCTGCATTAAGACCGCCCCAATACCTATACCCGAAGCATCACATTCAATGACAAAAGATTTTGTGAAGTCAGGTAGTGCTAAAACTGGAGTGGAACACATGGCATTTTTTAGAGCTGTAAAGGCATGTTGTGCTTCCTCATTCCAGAAGAATGAATTTTTCTTTAGGAGTTGGGTGAGGGGCTTCGCTATGCGACCATAGTTGCG
>APFE030245180.1:21021-33240 GCA_000404065.3 Pinus taeda
TTTGGAAGGATATATTCGTTGCTTTGTATCTGATAAATAGACACAATGGGTCAAATGGTTGCCTCTAGCTGAATGGTGGTATAACACTTCCTTCCATACAACAACAAAAATGACCCCATTTATGGCACTTTGTGGGTATCAACCACCATCAATCACATCATATTTAAGAGAAAATTCTAAGGTTCAAGTAGTGGAACATCACATTGAACATCAACAACAAGTCCTCCAACTCTTAAAGGATAACCTCATGTTGGCACAGAATAGAATGAAACAACAGGAAGATCAACATCGCAGCGAAATAAGTTTTGATGTAGGTGATTAGGTATTCCTACAGCTACAACCATATAAGCAAATGTCCCTCAAGCAAGCTAAGAAGGACAATAAATTATCACCAAAGTATTATGGTCCGTACAAGGTGTTGCAAAAGATTGGTACTATGGCATACAAATTAGAGCTTCTTGGAGCTTCTCAATTGCACCCAGTTTTCCATGTTTCATGTTTAAATAAGGTTATAGGAAATAATCTCCTAGTTCAAACAATATTGCCAAAAGTTAACGAGGAAGGAAAAATTATATTGGAATCAGAAGCAGTCACAGAAACAACAACTTGACAGCTACGAAATCGATCAATTTCAGAGTACCTTATCAAGTGAAAGAACTTATCTACTAAAGATTCCACATGGGAGGATGAGAATTTTATACAGAAGCATCCAGAACTACTCAAGTGTTGAGGAAAACAGTTTTTTGAAGGAGAGGGGCATGTTGGGTCCCTATAATACTAGTGATTACCCCATTACTATTGTAGTTGTACCCCTTATTAATATTGTTGTGTCCCATTTGTCCACATATTGTTATTACTGTGCCCCATAGAATCCCTCTATTGTTATTTTTGTGGCTTTATATTATTATTGTTAGGTTGGTTGGGTTATATTGTGACTCCTTAGACTAATATATAGAAAGGAGGTTTTTTCATTTGAATCATCCAAGAATTGTTCATTATGTAATGTAAAGGAAGTTGCCCCCTCGAAGAGGCTAAATTCTAAGGCATTGATCCATCTTTTCTATCTTTTCGTGAGCTCGTTTCATAACAAGTTATTACATGTTTGATATCAATTACAAAGATATTTTTTATTGACTGCACGCACTTGTATGAATCATTTATACTGCTAAGCATACTTTACACATGCAAGTATACTAAGTTAATCAACTAACGATGGAATAATAGTAAGGACTTGGGTAATAATAGTGTTAGGCCCTCGAGTAGGGCTACACGAAAGTAGCATCACAGGCTACGAGGTACGGGTAAGTGCGCGTAGTGATGTTCACATAGGGTTGAAAAGAAAACCACTTGAACTCATCAAACATCTCTAGGGTGCGGAAACCTGGTTCTAGCACCCTCCCAAACTACTTCGGGTGAGAACTCAGTTCATGCCCCATGGAATGTTGCCGAGAGGGCCAGTAGTACTACGATTTGTTTTGCTAAATAACCTTTGAACCTGGGTCAGGCCCCAACAAGCCAATAAATGGCTCCGTTGTTGGGACCAAGATCTGCATAAGAAGATTTTTGATGTTGTGTCACTGGAATCCGACTAAGAAAGAAATTGAAGGGTGGTTGGATAGAAAGATTCACGAGTTTGCGGTGCAGGACAATAGGAATTTGTGAGTATCAAAGGAACATTGGTTAGAGTGCTACTTATATATGGAAATCCATGAAATTTTCTTTGCATCCTTCCCCTCTGAGTTGTATGAGTGGATCGTGAAGCTAGCAAAAAGTCAAGGAAGGTGTAGGCTCAACAAACCGATTGTGTGGACTTTGGAATTGGAGCACAGACTAGAAGCATCAGAAGATAATATCGCATGCACTGTGGACAATTGGCTTGATCGAATTATAGGAGGGTTCATCATTGAGTTCACGGTTGATACCTTAGTTAGCGACAGTGAGAAGGAACGACGCTTCCTCAAATGACTGCGAGGTAAGTACATTAAATCTTTGAACACTTGGATTAAAATGTTGTTGTGTGAAAAGCGGGTCATGTGAATAAATTGATGTTTGGGGCTATTTAAAGTGGGAGGATGTATAGAAATGAAGGTAGCGTAGAGATAGAAAATAGTCCCTTGATTTCTCCTTGGTGAGAAAACAACGAAGAGCTCACAAAAGTTTCACCAAGAACTGTGATTAGTATGATAAGGCAACAAATTCCATGCATACCGCCCCCACCTACAATGCCACCAATTTTGCCATCGTCACCCATATCTCTGCCAACACCACCTCCGCGAACCTCACAGTTCAATATGGTGAGCGTGATAAAATTGTCAATGTTCAAAGGGGTAGGGAATGAAGATCCAAACCAATTTTGGTTCGTGGTAAAGCCTGTATGAGAAGCACAAGGAGTCATGGATGACAATATAAAGAAGGCAATGCTGGTAAGCGCGTTGCAGGATTGCGCACTAACATGGTATATTAAGCATTCCAATGATTATACAACTGCAGGGATCGTGAATATCCAAGTTGCGCTGAATAGGGAATTTAGCAGGCCAAAATCAGAGACACAGTCAATTATCGGGTTTAAGGAAATCGTGATGCTTCTAGGTGAGACCTGTTTGGTCAATTTAGAGTGTCCTAAATTTCTGTATTAATTGTCAATCCGGGAGTCATAAACTGTTGAAGTGTGGCACACTATATGTGCAAGATAACCTATTTCTTATTTTTTTTGTTGTTTTTGAGTTCTTGTTTTGTTTTGGGGTTATTTTTTTAATTCCCTAATGTGAGATGGAAATTCTAAAAGACAAGTATGATATAAATGTTCAAGGCAATAATGTCTTTTAAAATGATTTTCAAAACTTCAAACTTAAAAAAAAGAGGGTTTCAAAACATGCAATGATGAAACTAATTCTTGAAAGAGAGTGAAAATGTGCCACTATTCTAATTAAACAATAGTGAGCTAGTGACCATGAAACCCATTATCCTTCCTGCAATGAAAATATAAGAAAACCTAAACTCAAAGAAATCCAAGAATTGCAAGCAAAGTAAACTAAAATCACATTACATCAACTCATATTCTGGCCCCTCACCATTCGACTCGCTCTGGCTTTAGGAGGTAATCATAAACAACTTGAGCAATCTGATATCTAATTTGCAGAAAATAAAACTAATGTCAAACTACACACTCATACTTCAATCCCTCACCATTCGACTCGCTCTAGCTTTAGGAGGTAACTGAGAATGACATGAGTAATTCAATAACAAACTTGCAGAAAAATAAACTAATATGAAACTACACATTCATACTTCAATCCGTCACCATTCGACTCGCTCTGGCTTTAGGAGGTAACTGAAAATGACATGAGTAATTTAATATCTATCTTGCAGAAGAGTAAATGATCAAAACTGAAATAAATAACACAGTGATGGAAATAAAAAGAAAGGAAATTAATCAGCAGAAGGATAAGAATAATTCCATGTCATTATTCATTAGAAAACTATGTGTAAATGTCTGCGCTACCTATTGTAATCTGAAACAAAAGCACTGATCAGTTAACAACATATAAAATGTGAAAAGCTATGGATAGATATCAAATGTTAATACCATAAGAAATGTGATATATATACAAGTGAATGATTATGGCATAAGGAACATAAAGAAATAAAGCATGAAACTCTACAGTAATAAACAAGACCTCGACCTGCGCAGGGGTCCTCTGAACAATCCTCGGACAATCAATGATCAACCATGAATTGAGCTCAGAAACAGAGTCTTCTCATGTATCAAAATGCAGTCAAAACATAGAGATAAAATTACGGCACAGTGGGTTCGTTTACAGTCAGAATTACATTACCAAAAAGCTAATTAATATGCGTATGAGAATGCATTATTTATATAGAGGATGACATAACTGTTTTCCTACATTCTGTGGTGATAAAAGACACGTAAACAACTACGTCCCGAGATTTAGCATTATGGCCGCTGTGAAGATTCAGTCTTTAGAGGGTGGCTGTTGGATCCAGTTCATGGAGCAGCTCACAGGTGTTAAATTGTCCCTTGAGATCTAGGAACAACCACACAAAGCTTCACGTGGTGAAAAATAGAGTTTTATCACTGTAGGACTCTTTGACCACCGCTTTTCCCACGATTGACTATGGCCTCTTCTGATGAATTCGACTGAGCCAATAGGACTTGGTCCATGTCCATGTCTTTTGCAACTTGCCCATGTGGCTTGATTCACCTGAAGACACCTGCAATATAGACTTTGACAAAACAACTGTGGAAAGTTGGGCTAGCTGCGGAAAGTGACAGGATTCTGCAGCTTATAAACAAAAATCTAGTTCAAATAGCAACACAAACACATAGTCAAGAAACCACTTTAAATGCCATTTTTTTAACTAATATGCAATGATACTGATGACTTAGGAGGTTCAGATGAATGGGAAGAAGCTAGAAAAAGGTGTAGGAAAGATGCAGTTTTGGAACTCAACATACCCCCACTATGAAGGTGTTACATGTCCTCATGCAACCAAAATTTGCACGATCTCCCCTTCAAATCATATGTTTTGAAGCTTATGCCAGTACATCCAGCCCTCTTCCTCTCTTTCTTTGTGCTGTTAACATCCTAGGCTTCTTCATCAAGCATCTGAATTTAAGATTAATTAGTGCTCTACTTATATTCTTTCATTTCTTCTTTAATTTTCTATTCTTTTTGTGCCATAGTCCCAAGTGTAGCATAGTGTTGTCATGGATGATCTTGTCTAGTCTACTCTGCTCTTTGAGTGCTTCATTTTCAATTTTAATATGTCGATTTAAAACCTCCAACTCAAAGATTTCTTGTTTCAACAATTGGACTAGGGCTTTTTGTGCTATGTGAGGCTGAGTGGATGAATTACTAGGACCCATGGCTATTCTTTTTAAGAGTTCTATGTAATCATACACCTGTTGCTCCCTTGGATCTATTTCAGGTGTCATTTTCCTGGGGCTATGCCCAAAATGTCGTGGAGGAGAATTGACTTCAAATTCTGGCCGAAAAGGACTCATGTCATCATCTTGAGGACTAGTTCAACATTTGGCTGAGAATGAGGTGGACTACTGCCAGCTGGAGTTTGTTCAAGTGTTCCTTCTCCAAAATCAACAAAATGGGGTCCTTTCGTTTGTGATTTTCTCCATTTTCCCTTAAGCCTGTGGCTTCTTCTTACATATTATGGACTACTGTCTTTTTCCTTCCATTTTCCTTTCCCTTTCTTTTTGGCCATAGCTGACTGTTCCTGAAGGTGAACTAATCTCTCAGACAATACTTGATGGTCTTCTTCCGAGGAAGGGTTTTGATGCACAACCTCAATGCTTCTTTTCTCCTTTGACTTTGTTGGCTTTTTACCCTCAGTCTCTTCCTTCCTCCTTTTAGACAGTCTTTCTTCTCTACTAGTTTTCTCAACTGTGTTAGTAGGAGTCTTTTCCTTCCCCCTTTTAGACAGTCTTTCTTTTCTGTCAACTATGTCAGTAGGAGGGCTTTGAGTTTTATCATTTGTTCTCTTTCTTCTACATCTTTTTGATGTATTGCCTTCAGGGGTTTCTTGGGTTTCTTCAAAGAAATTTCTAATTAAAAATTGCTCCCAGGTATCCCTTTTTTCCTTTAATTGTTTTTCTATCAGGAATTTTATGAGACCATGGTGATACAAATGTGGTTCTACATCCCCCAGATTATTTTGGACAGTTACAAACATCTTTTTCAAATTGTTTAATAAAAAGTATGGCAGGTTAACGATATGGTTGTCTAGGAAATTCATTAACAGACGTGCATGATACATGTACATTTCTCCAAAACATCCCTCACAGGTGATAAATTTTTGAATAACTAACAATAAGCTAGCCCACTCTTCTTTTAAAACATGAAAAGGAATTCCCTTTTTGAAAATGGTGACATCCATACCTGGGTCATGTAAGATCACTCTCCAAGCTTCATCACCAATGCTCCAGTTCTTAAACTAGCATTCACCTCCTTAGGGAAGTTTTGTGGTAGCTGCTATTGACGCTTTAGTTACTGTGAATTTTAGGTCTCCAATTTCCACCTCTAGTCCATCAAAAGACCTTACAAAGGCCTTTGTAACCTCCCTATGGTAGCCTTTGAATTTCTGGATAAAATGTAACCACCTGGCCTTCTTCAATATATCTTTCACTTGCGGATATCCTTCAATAAATTTGGGTCCCTCTGGTTCTGCCCTCAACAACCCTCCCATCCTTCCTTTTGTTCTTTAAAACTTGTCTGAATTAGCAGAGATGGACAGGGTTTATGAAGGAGACCAGCAACTATAAGCGGATATCATAGAATAGGTACATGGAATGAAGCAGAACAGAGAACAAAATGGGGTGAAGGCTTATGTGAGCACGGTGGAAATGAAGCCGCGAGGTCAATAGAACAATAGGGGGAGAAAGTGCATCCGATAGTTTTTAAAATTGGGTGGTTGTAAAATGGACGCAAGCACGTTTATAAAACAGTTGTGGATTTTGTGTGGCTGAAAGAAGCCGTAGTCAAATCAACCATGATTTATAATGACAAATGGAGTGTGAGAATATTTCCAAACTTGAGTTAAATCCAGGAATTAATCATAAGACCGTTGGAAAATAAATGCATGCTTATGGAGGAATGGCGTGGAATGAAATGGTTATAGAGGCGATTTCATTTAATCGTTGCATATAGTTGAGCTCGTGATTTAATAACTATGCAAAAATGTGTTAGAATGCCATTTAAAATAAAGTTTTGTTCAAACCTTGGAATTCTTGTCATTTCTCCTTAGTCTCCAATTAGTTGCTCCTCGTTGGTGCTTTTGAATGCCTTATGTCATCATAATATATCCTCACACTTGCATTTGATTTCATTATTGTTGAACTAACATCTGACTGTAATTTTTTTTTTTTTGAAAAACAGAGTGGTGGCTGCAGAAACCCAACTGGCTGCGGAAACCGACCTTAGCTGCAGAAACTGACCTTAGCTGCGAAAACTGACACAATAAGCTTATAACTGAATGAGATGTATAAACGATGACTGACTGGATGGAAAATGGTTATAAAAACTTTTATTAATGGAATGAAATGGAGTTGAAATGAAGTGATGGGGAATGGAAATGAGATGGAGTGGAATGAGAATGACGTGGAATGGAATGAAAAATGAGAGAGAGAATTTTTTTTTGGAAAATATAGGGTGTCAGGAATTCTTGATTTTCGCCCTACATTTTCGGTATAAGGTTGTTAATCAATGATTGGTTTTTAGTCTTATATACTTTTTTTTTTGGACAGAAAAGAACAAAGGCTAGGCTGGTGGAGAAGAAGGATTCTTCTTCACCGGCCCTATTGCAGAATTATCTTGAAACATTTTGACAAATTCCTCTTTTGAGAGTGGCTTATGATAGATCTTTAATCTATGGCCATTCACAATAAGAGGAGTTTGAGATTCATCAATGGTCTTGATTCTTACCACTCCATTGCTAAAGACTTTTTCAATCACATATGGCCCAAGCCAATGAGTCTGAATCAAATAGCAATTCCCAGTCTCCTTCTTGAAACTTTTTCTCTTTGATGTATTTGTCATGCCACTTAGCTCTTTGAGATTGAACTAGATCAGTTCTTAGGATTGCTTCTTGTCTGATCTCATCTAGCTCATTCAACTGCTTCATTCTATGTTTTTGGGCTTCTGATAGATCCATCCCCAACTGAACTGCCATCTTGAAGGTTTTGACTTGGAACTCAATGGGGAGCGAGACTTCTTTCCCATAAACGAGTTCATAGGGGGAATGTACTATTGTATTTCTCCATGTAGTTCTATAGGCCCACAAGGCTTCAAGAAGCCTTTCTACCCAATGTCTTCTATGTAGATGAACAATTTTGGTGATGATGCTTTCAATAACTTTGTTTGTAGACTCCACTTCGCCATTTGCTTGCGGATGCTAAGGAGTAGATTTCCTGTGCTTGATTTTGTATTCTTCCATCAACTTTTCCACCATGTTGGATGTAAATTGACTTCCCTGATCTGTCACAATTTCTCTTGGGACACCAAAGCGAGTAAAAATATCTTCATAAAGAAAACTAACAACTAAATTTTCGGTAGCAGAAAGTAATGCTTTGGCTTCTACCCATTTAGTGACATAATTAGTACATACCAATATATACTTCTTTTGTTTAGCTGGCGAATTAATAGGTCCAATGAAATCTAATGCCCATTTTTCAAAGGGTTTGATGACTACCTGTGGCTGTAATGGCATTTCATTTGAAAGAGTTAGTTTCCCTACTCTTTGGCAGCTGTCACACCTTTTGACATATTCTTTTGTATCTTTGAAGAGGGAAGGCCAATGATATCCTAAAGATAGGCTTTTATAGGCTATCCCTTTGTCAGCAAAGTGTCCGCCACATGGTTCATCATGACATGCCTTGAGGATGTCAGGTATTTGATTTTCCCTAACACATCTTCTGATTATAAAAGTTGGCCTTGTTTTAAACAATTCGTTAGAAATCCATGAATATTTTGAACTCTCCTGAATAATCTTTCTTCTTTCACTAGGAAATAGATGTGGAGGTAGTTTTGCTGTAACCAAATAGTTAGCAATATCTGCATACTAAGGAGTCTTAGTAGTTACTGCAAAGAAATATTCATCAGGAAACTTATCCTCTACAGGAGAATCTTCTTTAGTATTTTGGATCCTAGACAAGAAATCAACTACTGTATTTTGTTTCCTTGGTCTATCCAACACATTAATATTGAATTCTTGTAATAGTAAGAGCCACCTTGTAACTCTACCATTAGTAACAGGTTTGTTCATTAGATATCTAATAGCAGAATGATCAATATGGATAAAAGTTTCATAGCATGTTATATAATGTCTAAACTTATTGATTGCATGAACAACAACTAAGAACTCTTTTTCAGTCACAGTATAATTCAACTCAGTGGAAGTCAAATTTTTACTGGTATAATAAATGGCATAAGGAACTAAATCCTTTTGACCCAACACGGCTCCTAGAGCTATATCTGAGGCATCTGTAGAAATATAGAATGGGAGTTTCCAATTTTGTCCTCTCAAGATAGGTGCTTCAAATATTCTTGTTTTCAAAGTTTCAAAGGCTTTTTGACAATCAGGATCCCATTTGAATTCACAGTCTTTTGTAAGTAGTTTGAAGAGTGGAGATGCTATTTTAGTGAAGTTTTCTATAAATCTTCTATAGTGTCTAGTAAATCCTAGAAAACTTGTAACATCTCTTTGACAATTTGGAATAGGCAACTTGGAGATAACTTCAAATTTTGATCCATCAACTTTAATCCCATCTCCTGAAATGTGATGTCCCAAAACAATACCTTCAGTAAACATCATAAAAAAAATTTCATGACTTAATGAAATATTTGTTTCTTAAATCTTATAAGTACTTTTTCGAAATTCTCTAATGCTTGTTTAAATGAGTCACCATAAACTGTAAAATCATCCATATAAACCTCTACACAATCATGGATTATATCAGAAAAAATTTCTAGTACTGCTCTTTGGAATGTTGCGGGTGCAGTACATAATCCAAAAGGAAGCACTCGGTAAGCAAAAGTTCCCCATGTACAAGTAAATGTGGTCTCATCTTGATCTTTAGGTGCTACCTAAATTTGATTGTAGCCACTAAAACCATTCAAGAATGAAAATTACTTTTTGCCTGCTAGTGTATCTAATACCTGATCGATAAAGGGCAAAGGAAAGTGATCCTTCAAGGTTGCTTTATTCAATTCCCTATAATCAATGCGTACTCTCCATTTACCATTCTTTTTAGTTACTATAACCAAAGCAGAAACCCATCGGCTATCTGAAATTGGATAAATGAAGTTTACATTGAGTAGCTTTTGGAGCTCTTCTTTCACTATCTCCCTAAGGTTTGGATTCATCCTTCTCTGAGGTTGTCTGATTGGTCTACTATTTTCCTCGATGTAGATGTGATGAATACAAGTATTAAGGTCAATACCTTTCACATCAGTATATTCCCATGCAAATGCAGTAGAATGTTTTTGTAATATTTTGGTTAGTTCTCCCTGTTGTGATTTTTCCATGTTTTTGTTGATATTGAATGTTTTACCTGGAAAAATTTCAATGGCAGAACTACCAAACTCTTCCATAGAGTAAAGAGACATTTGTCTAGATGATAGATACTCAATGTCAGAATCCAACTGAAATTGTGTGTGGTTATATTCTGAAGATATTTCAAAATTTTCTAATATGTTCAAAATTTGACTATCTTCACTAATTTCAGAAATGGTAAAGACATGTTGTATAGTGTTCTCATCATCGACCCATTCATTATCTCCTACTTCTGTAATTGCTTTTGCTAGAGGATACAAATTGAATTTCTTTGTCAAATTACCATAAAAAATGTACATATCCCCAGATCTACAACTAATGAAAGCATCAGCTGTGGCTAGCAAAGGTCTTCCTAAAATGAGTGGGTGCCCTCCTAGATTATTCTTGGGAGTCAAAATAATGAAATCTACTGGATATTCCCAAGAATATAAGGAGACTGAAATATCTTCTAATACACCATCTAGTTTGTTTATAGATCGATCTGCAAGTTGCAGTAAGGTGGGTGTAAAAACAAGATTAGGAAGTTTTAGTTGTTCCATAGTCTGTCTACTCATAATGTTGATAGCAACCCCTAAGTCAATCAAACTATTTGGAATTTCTACCCCATTGATATGTGTCTTGACAATTGGACTACCAGGATCTACATACTTCTGCATGGTAATGTTTCCCATCATGATATCTGTGATTTTTCCTACCAGGTGGATTTTTCTTGTATCTCTTGGTTTCCTTCCTGGTCTTTTGAGAATCAACTCCTTTATTGTTTTTGCTAGAATAGGAATCTCTCTAATGGCTTGTAGCAAGGGAATATTGATACAGACATTCTATAATTCATCTAGGAAATCATAGTTAGGTAACAAGATTTGTTTTTCTACTCCTTTTTCAATTTGTAACCTTTCAGGAAAAGGAGGTGTGGATGAAGATGTAGGTTGCTCAACTATAGGAGTTGTGAGGGTTGAATCCTTTTCTTTTTATTTTTGAGTGTTTGGGTTTTGAAGAGATGCTTCAGAACCTTTATTGGCTTCAAGAGAATCTTCCTTAGAAATACTTTTCTTTTGAGCATCTAGAAAAGGTTTTTCTAAAACTCTACCAGATCTGAGTTGCACACATTGAGAGGAACAATCATATAGGTAGGAAATTTTTGTCCTTCTACCATGTAAGCATTTTGAGGATTTTTATTATTGGTATTTGGAAATGGCTGGGAAGGTAGTTGATTTGGTTTTTGTTGGAATGGAAGCAAGAGTTGAGAATTTTGTTGAGGAGTTTGTTGTTGTTATGGGAATGGTAATGAAAGTTGTGGATTTTGATTTGGAAGTTGTGGAGCTTGCTGATTTGGAAAGGATGAAGGATATTGATAAAATTGAGCAAATATCCCATAAGGATTTTGCATACCTTGTACCCATGATTGATATGGATTTTGAGATTGGGGCCAAGGTTGTTGCCAAGGATTCTAATGGCGGGGGTTGAAAGTTCATAGGATTATTGAACCCTTGATTTTGTTGCCCCTACCATGGTCTCCTTGTAACAAAACAGAGAGATTCCAATGAATTTGAATCTTCTTCAAAGATAGCTTTGAGCCTAGGATTGAAGGAAAATACTTGGTCTCATGGATTTCTGAGCAAATTATACATGTTTCTACAACTTTTGCATCCAAGGGACATTCCCATAGAGCATGTTTCTTCCTACATTTTGGACAAAAGATGGCCAAAGCTTTAGCTTCTGCTTTCTTCTTGTTTTGTATTTTAAGGGTGTCTAGTTGCTCACTAAGGCTCCCTAAAATATCAGTTTTGAACTCATCAAGCATATTGCCAATCTCTGCCCTACTACTGACTGGTTTTAGATTTTCCCCTTGAGAGATGGACACATAGTTATGCTATATCATGAAGTGGAAGTTGAGATATATCTCCTTTCCCCATCATGTTCAAAATATCTACCCATTCATCTCTAATGGCTTTTAATAGAAGGGCTTTCAAGGTTTCCCCATCTACGTTATTCATTTTTTCTCTTTCCAGGTTGTATTGAAATCTTTCAAGTCAATCCTCCAAGTTTTCATCTTCTTTTTGCACCATTTTGAATACCTCATCCTTATGATTGGTGGGCATACAATAGTCTAGGTATCTATCCAAAAATGTTTGT